>WOFM01000151.1:716893-826172 GCA_011428145.1 Ericerus pela | reverse complement strand
GATGCTCTTGAACATAATTCACGAAAGAATGATGATGTTCAATTCCTTCCCTACGCAACCTTTTCAAGAACCAATGTGTATCTCTTATAAAAGTGCTGTAATAAATGAATGACAAAGACACTACTTAGCCCCTTTTGACTTGAATGCAGTTTTTCATTTCTAAAATGTAATTATATTTGACAATAGTCGTACAAAATTGTTACAAAATAAGGCAGAAATATAAAAAAATGAGTTTTAGGATTTAGGATGATTGAAAACAGCTGATACCACTTTCTAGCTGATTTGGCACATATTTAATCAGATCCTGAATATCCTTTAATATGCTCAGCTTAACTGAACATAGAACAAGTAGCATATACCTTTCTGCCGGGTTATTAGTTTTAGGTTTCTTGGAAGAGAATTTATTCAAAAGGGGGATGTACAATGGACTTAACAAGACCACCTTATCTGGATAATACTGAATTTAAACATAGCTTCGAATGAAAAATGTCTTTCTTTTGTTGTACATTTTCTTTTGTCTCACAAGTGCATCTTGATTAGCATTTGTTACCAAGATGAAAGCTCTATGAACATACTTTTATATAGCTACTGTCACTAGCATATTTCTTTTCTTTTTTTTTTTTACAACACCATTGTAGAGGCTTGAATAATTCAGGCATTCTCGACATTTTTCAGAATAAAGGAATAAATTTTTCATCAATATTATGTATTCTTCACGAATCCACTAACAAAAATAATCATAATTGTGGAATGCCGCGGTATGCGCAGGCGTACAACCACATATCAACCTCATTAGTGTGTGTGAGCTCTGTTCAGTATTAAATTAGATTAGTAGTGGTGAGCTACTCACCCATGAACCAAAAATGTGTTCACCCTACATGATGTAGGGACAGGCCACACAACCTACCAGCGAGTGCACAAGTACACTCGTCACCACTGTTAGGAAGTCGCCACAATAATAATAACCAACATTCCTCATCAGAACCACCTCCAAACAGGTATAGGTAGCAAGAAACACAGATTTGTGGATTTTTTGATTATTTCTCTCCACGTTTGAGCCAGTATCTCAAGAACAGATGTTGATAATGCTGTAGGGTAAAGTGTATCATGGAAGAGGGGGGTTGAGGGGTTCAAAATTTATGTTTTATTCCTAAAGGGCCCGAGTCAATTTAGACCGTTTTTATATGGATATATTCAATTAAAAATAGAGGTTTTTATTCATTTTTTTACTATTGATATACTTAATACTGAAATACCTAATAAGAATACCTCTATGACACTATTGTGATACCTGACAAGCACTGATACTATGGATACTATCGTTTTTTTTGTTTTTTTTTAGATCTACTGTTGGGATACAAGTCAAAGTAGTCGCCCTCTGGTGGCCCATTTGTCAACCACGTTGATTTCAGGATTATGTACTAGTTTTTAGCATTGAGAACATACATATTCGAAGCTTTCGAAAGCAATCACATAAAAACGGTGAGTGGTCGAAAGCTTAAATTTATAGGAGACATTTACATAGATTATCTGAAGATTCTCTGAAATTTTGGTTAAAATCGTAAATTTATTTCTCGATATACTGCTAAAATTCTATTCAAATCCAGTGATTTTAATGATAAGAATTTATAATAAAGTTAGGGAATATGAACAGAAATTCGGCGATATCTTAAGAAATGAATGTACGATTTCAGTCAAAATTTCAGAGAATCATCAAATAATCTATGTAGGTGTTTTCTACAAATTTAAGCTTTCTACCACTTACAGTTTTTGTGTCATTTCTTACGATAACTTCGATTTTATCTGTTTTCGATGTTACCTACATAACTACTCATTATCCTGAAATCAACTGCGTTAGTGGCGCAGTCTAGCGGAGGTTTTACATCCCAATAGCAGAGAGTTACGAGTAGAAGATAAATAAGAAGAAGACAAAGATATTGTGTACTTAACAACAGGTTGGAAATGAAACAGGTAGGTATAGGTATAGAGTAATCGAGTTGTATACAAGATGACATCGTGCACGTGTATAGATAAGTGTTACCCCCGATGAGAAAAAATAAAGTAAACGTGTTCACATGTGTGAGATGAAAAGGTGTGCAGTCCCAACACATTTTGTTCTGGAACAAATAACTTAGATGCGAACTTGGGTTCCTATTCATGCTAATCTCCTTCATTGTTCATATTCATTTTCTCATGTTCTTGTAGGAATTGAAACGTACGAGAAAAACCTTTTTAGGACGAGAATTATTTTCGAGAACTATTATTCTTTTCTAAGAACTGGTTCCAAAAAAGCAGACAGTTCTCGAGTACTCTTTCACATCATTATAAGCATGTAGCGGCTATATCATGCGTAAAAATGCAATAATTTAAGATTTCATGTAGGTATAATATCATATAGATTAAAGAAAACAAACAATTCATTATACATTCACCCTGTTCTCTCAACTATATGGAAACAATTTTAAAGTTGTCTACTCTGGCCTTTACAAACTGAGACAAGAGAACATGTGTACACTCGATTTTTTACCCATGAAGTTGATTATGTGGGAGACAGTTTTAAAAATATCTACTCATAAAATTTTACTGTACCTTTGGGAGTCGATATTAAAATGGTATTATCTTTGACTATATATATTACTACATATGGACTGCTCGAACAGCGGTTGGTGGGACAACAAAAGTGAAAAAAACATCAGAGGTACAGGGAAAGGAATAAATATGCAGGAAAGAACTATTTCAGTCAACATCAGTGAGCAAAAGCATTACCAAAACCAATTTTTCTCACTTTCTAACAGTCTCACTAGTTGGTGATGATGTATGGAGTGTCGCCATTTCCTTCATATACTTTCATTTCACCATACCTCCGGTCGTTATTTCATGATTTTTATCTTGTGGAGCAGTCCATACCTAGTGAAATATAGTCAGTGTATTACAACATAGAAAATCTCTGCTGTGACTCTTTTTCATTTTTTTTCATTTTTTTTCATTTTTTTTCATTTTTTTTTCTAATAATTCATGTTTTTCTTTTTTGTTTAATTTTTTTTTCTTTGATTCTAAGTATAGAATTTATGAGGATAGACAATGTCTACCTTGTCTTCCCTGATGCCACGTCACTAATTAGTACATACTATTTTGTGCCTAAATATATACATATCCTACTGTACAGTTCTGTGTCAAAATAAATCAATGAAATAATCTTTTATGTGCATCAACTTTGGTGTATTTAGTGGAAAATGTTGATGAAAACCAGTTTCCTCATTTTCCATGACTAAGTATGTAAATTTTCTCAACATTTCCCCAAATTTCCTCACCTCTGTTTGTGAAATTAGCAGATTCCATTAATTAGGTGTCCCACTTAACCAGTATTTTGTCCCAATTAATCTGAGATTTTCAACTCCATTAGTATTCATTTGTTTTGTTAATTGAGTACCTAACTGTCCTAATTAAGTGGTTGTCCCCATTAAGCAAAATCCACTGTATCTAATAGAACAATTGTCTAAAACTCTACAATAGTATACAAAACAGACATAAAAACTATAGGCTGCTGGTTGAGGGCATCAAACTGGCGTCACTACAATCTCACCCAAACAAAACCAATGAACATTACCTCATGGCTGCACCATAGGTGATGGCAACTGGCCGAGAGATTCTATTACATTGTGTGGTTCCCACAAGAGCTAACTCAAAAACATATCAACAAATTGATGCAGTTGAAATATAAATAGTAAATATGTAGGTACACTGTTATGTACCACATTTATGCTTACTTTACCCGCCATTTTAAAAAGTCCTCATATGTATTTTGGACCACTAACCATTTCCAAATGCATTCTTGCTACTCTCAAATGTACCTATAGGCACCTGCCATTTTTTACACACTTAAATTGATTTCATCTTACAAATGGCAAATTGAGAGTAATTAAATGTTCACCTTACAACAAGTGAAGGTTGACACTTCGATGCAAATACATTCTACTGCTGGAATAACCAGAACCCCTACTGTTTTTCCATGTTTTTTCTATATTCTATTAATAATACAAATATAGGTAAACATAGAAAAACAACTACTCAAGATTTGATCAGTCAAATATTGAGTACATTCCTGATGGAATCTATTGTAATCCAAAATACAGAAATACATATATCTATTGGCACGCTGTGTGTTCCAGCCACTCGATATTTGTCCCCAAAACAACAAAATTTATGTAAATTCTCCCACTAAATCAAGGGTTTTGACAGCCTCACTTACTCTCTCAAAAGAAGCCACCACACTTCACCTGCCAAAACCACCAATTCTGATCCAACAAGCAATCTCGATTTCCAAAGAGAACTTACTTAATGGCTGGCTGTCCTAGCATCAAGATCTCTTTAGAATTTACTCTCTGGCTGTTCTAAAGATTGAAACCTTTAAAATGAAATTCAATTTTGGTCAAGGCACAAAAGCCTATATTATTTTCTCATCGTGAAGATAGTCAAAATTAACGTTTATTAATATTATCTTAGCCTATAGTTAAAGGCAATTAGAGCTAAGTTCGAGTATTTCTTGTATATTTCTTTGTGAATTTTAATCATTAAAATTCTTCATTTTGAGACCAATAAAATCATTCGTTTCATTTGCCATCAAAATCATCTCTGGTTGAGCTTCTCTCAACACAGGACAAATCACATTGAGTCACTCCATAACTACACTATAACTAACAGAAGCAAAATGATTAAATTGAAGCCGTCAAATTAAATAGCTAATATAATAAAAAAACATAGTTACATACAAAATAAAAAAAGTAAAATAAAAATAGATTCAACTTCAGATTAAATGTGCACCCAGTGAAATTTAACAATCGCTCTTCTACGAAATTAGGATAAAAATTAAACTGAACGCTGAAAAATTTAAAAACATGGGGTAATTAATAAAGAAATTCAATATCAAATAAATATAGCTCCGGCTGGTAGATAAAGCTGTTAGGCCTTCTGTTTTCTTTCTAGGGATTGCGATAGTCTTGGACCTACTGTTGAGGCTGGACAAGATTTTTCTGCGCCTGATCAGAAAGTCGTGGAGGATAAGTTAGACTCAGCTGAGGACACGGTATAATGTAAGTTTCAAAGGCCCGAGCATAATTATTGCGAGTCTTTACTCCATTATTGCGAGTCTTTGCTCCACTCTGTTGATGAGACGGAGCAGCATATTCTGCACGACTAGTTGGCAAACCACTCGCTTCTTCTAGCAGCTGTTTATAATAACTATGAACAATAATCATCAGGTATACCTCCACAGCAATAAAAATCACCAAAGCACAAATCCAAGGGAAAAGTGGTGCTTGACATTCTGACTCAGCATTCCCAGAATATGAACTTTTACACCTGAATAATGGAATAAGATCTCTCACATCCAAAAGTATTATTAATGAATAGTAAATAATTTTGGCCGCTGGAACGACGATGTATGACAACAAGTAAGAAGGTTGTCTCTGAAAAACGAAAAAATCAGTTTATCATAAAATTTAGAACACATAGGTATACTTAATCATAGACCAAACACTAGGCAAAGTAGCCCGAATCCTAAGATATTATATTGCAGCTGTGAAAGGGGCTACCTACACTGACGTAAAAGTGGTTTCGATTTTGCAAGAAGAGAGCAGGTGGTCTATAGTTCCACCTGTATATACGAGGGGAATTTCAAAAGTAAGTTCAACAACCCTAGTGTGAGAAGAAGGAAAGAAGTCAGGAAAAAACCAGTATGTACATTTATTTCATGAAGGTACAAGCTATTTTTCCCCATACGATCCATATTTTACAAGGCACTTGTCATAGCGAGAAATTAATTTTTCAATTCCAGCAGCATACCAGGAAACCTCCATTTGCGCAAAAAAGTCGCACACCGCTTTCTTTAATGATGCTTCATCAGGGAAACGTTTACCCCGAGCCACTTTTTCAACCCAAGAATGGCATGGTAATTCCTCGGTGCAAAGTCTGGGGAATATGGAGGATGTGGGAAGACATCCCAGTGGAAATTGCACAGGAGGGCCGTTGTCTGGCTTGCAGTATGCAGATGGGCATTGTTGTGCAGCAGCACGATGCCTTCTGACGATTTCCCGCGTCGCTTTTCCTTCAGGGCCCGTCGCAGACGCAGTATCGTATCAAAATAGGAGTTGGCAGTGATACTCGGTAACTTCTTACTCAGTGGATCCTGCTGGGTGGACAAAAACTCCAGCAGAAGTTGGCCAGAGGCGTTCCAGAACAATGTCAGCATGGCTTTGCCAGCAGACGGCGTTGTTTTGAATTTCACCGGAGCTTCCTCATCTTTGCCTTTCCACACTTTCAATGCCTGTTTTGTTTCGGGCATCCAAAAGTGGACCCACGTTTCATCACTGGTGACAATCCTCTGCAAAAACTTGTCGCTGTCCTTTTCATAGCGCTGCAACATGTCGAGTGCCAATGCCACATGTGTGTTCCGTTGCTTTTTGGTGAGCTGTCATTGTACCCACCGGGCACTCACCTTGGTCAACTCCAAGTGTTCATGGAGAATTTGGTAGATCAATGTACGACTTAACACGACATACAAAACCATGCTGGGATCTTGTGGTGTAAGTCGGTAATTGTAAAGCGTCGATCTTCATCCAGGATGGTGCCAACAATACTGACTGTATCCTCGTTCACACCATCCGATAGTTGACCTGAGTGTGGCTCATCATGAACCTCCATTCTCCCTTCTTGGAACTGTTTCAGCCAGTGGTACACAGCGCTTTCTGACATGACATTTTGTTGTCCATAAGCTGCACACAACCGTTGGTAAATCTCTCTTCAGAGTTTTTTTCGATTGCGAGAAACTTGATTACCGCATGCACTTTACACTTGGCTGCCACTCATTGTATTTGCTCTGTAGAACGCGTTTGACCACACACTTCACCTTGACATTTTCACAGTACACCACTTGCACCCTCTACAACATATGCCAAACATTTGGTTGCCTCAGTGCTACCACATGTCCGGCACGAGTAGTGTTGAACTTACTTTTGAAATTCCCCTCGTATAATCGATTGAAAAATTTTTATACGTAAACAAATATTGTTAGGTACTCACTTCTGCAACACCCAAAAGAGCCAGTAGTGTGGCTACCAAACCGAAAAATGACACCATCAACAAGCTAATCCACAGAAATAAATCTAGAATGTAAAAATATCCGCCATAATATTATTTATTTACATTTATGTAGAATATTATGTTCCTTGGCGATAGGGTGTTTAGGCATATTGCAGTCATTCAGACACTTCAGAACATTATAAGTTTGGGACGTCATTTTAAAATGTGTTTTAGTCGGTGGTGACAGAAAGGTAAAATGATATGATAGGCCTACATTTGATTGAAAAATTAATATAGGTGTCAGATTTACCAATAGTTTACCAGGGTATGAATTTTTCTATATGCCACTGTTTCATTATAGGCTTGAATATGATCCCTTCAGTTCCGAGAAATCGTAAAAAAAAAATAATAAAATAATAAAAAAAGTTCAAATAAATCTGAAGCCAGGATAATCATTATTGTCATAATATTTTAACAGCGACATTTTTGACATTTAACTTCGTCAGCTGCATAGACATACCATAAATGGGGTGCCTATGTCTAGAAATTACTGTAAAAATTTAAAAGTTTGTCAGACAAATATGGAAAAATAATATTCACCAGAACTGCTGATGAACGTAGCTATACTCTAAGCACTGAAATGATTATAATTTTCAAAATATTCGTTAAAATTCTTAAGAATTTGAGGACAAAGCCAAAGAGGTGGTGCTCAAAACTGACAAATATTATTAAGTAAGTAACGATGGGTACAGTGATTGATACTTGATAACTATATTACGCGCCTTAAAATTATAAAATACCAATTTATATGAACTTAGAACAACAATGATATATTATCGATATTCTAGAAGTGTTAAAATGAATCGTAGAGTTGAACTTCTCAGCATACAAATACTTTATCTTGTTTGATGCTCATTACAGTTACAGGGACATGTCGTAGACTTATGTACGAAGCAATGTAATAAGTATCATAAATACATGAAATTTATTTTCCTTTATTTATCCACAGTTTTCTTTGTTTTTTTCAGCTCATTTGGTATCTGTGATATAATTATTCGGCTTAATCAGTGTCGTCCCAAAATAATTTGTCAGGGGATTGAATATGTTCAAATTTGCCGACTAAAAAAAAAAAGAAGCCTTAGAGAAGCTTTACATCAAAACGCAATAAGTGCATTTTCAACTTTTTTGAGAAATTGAAAAAAACTATTGTGGGACTATGGTATGACTGGTTAAGAGATAAGTGGTAAAAAATGAAAGGTGGAGATGATACAAGAAGAAATATTTTTGACCAATTTCAAATATTTGACCCTACTTGCGGGCTGTGGAGATACAAGAAAAAAAAAATTATTGTGTTTTGTCACAGAAGAAATGTTATTGCGTTTTGACACAAAAAGTTGGTTATAATCACTAATTTTTGCGTCAAAACGCGACAAGTTCTAAATTTTATGTTCAATCTGAATAATGGATAAATTAATGATTCAGAAATAAATTTTTATCTGAACCAAGAAATATGAGGGATAAGAATACAAACATATTTTTTTTTTTTAATTTCCCTAAAATTGAATGATGGATTCTATGAAACTGATTTAACAAAAAAACAGTATTTTTCAACATTGAGTATTGAAAAAAATAGATGATTCGATGAGAATATGGCTCCGAAGATTGGACATTCTTATCTAAAATTTTTTGTAGATTGCGTTCCATATGTTTTCAAATATGTAAAATCAGGATGACCACTTCTATCATTGAAAAAACAAGAAAAGTAGTGGATTTATTGCGTTTTGATGGAAGAAGGCATTATCTTTTTGCATTTTGTCAGAAAAAGACAAGTTTAATTGAAAATATCGCATAGAAGGAGAGTCATACGCTCATTAACGATAGCAGCAATCGAATCCCGGTTGAATTTTACATAATATTCAAATGCTAACTCAATTTTTCAAAAAATGCATTTATTTCATTTTGATATAAAGCTCCTTTATAAGAATCAAATTGATTGGTTTTTTTTTTTTTTACAAATACTTGAATTTGTCGACTGATTACAAAATTTATCGATTTATAGACTAATTTTTTTGGTGGGGTGACTTGCCCCCCTCACCCCAGTTGGTACATCTATGAAAACAATTAATCATAATTAAGAGAACCGAAAAGTCTTACTGTATCGAAATAGACGCATTAGAAGTGAGAGATCTCCCACGAGTTCATAAATTAAACTGATCTGAAAAAACTAAAGCAGAAAACAGAAACAAAACATTAATAATTTCAGGCATAGAAAAAGCGCATACTAAAACCATACCTACCATTGTGGGCTATGCCCACAATCTCCTGCACGCCTGGTGAGTGAGCAGGACACTCGTATACCGAAGAAATGTAGGTAAACGAGGACTGGGCTGAGGATGTTGGACCTAGTGAGTGAGAGAGGTGTGCGACAACGTATATTTTATAGTCTCTTGGACATTAAACACTTATTACTATATAAATGTCTTAAAATGTAGTGAATCTGCCACTACACCTACGACGTGTATTTACGCCTTTAAAAACCGCCATTAAATACAATATTTTTTTCAATGAATCCACCAAACAGAGGCTATTATTTATTCGCTTAAATATGTCAACTATTTTAATTAACAGACTTTTATCAAATAATAAAATAAAATAATTAGAAAAAGGTGAAATATTTTGTTTAAGGGCACCACCTGGTAAAACAGCCGCTTTTCATGATGACATTAGACCACTTGAGTACATGCAAACAGTGTCATAAAGAAATGAAAACAAATGTCGTTAAGAAAAAACTTCATTTCTACACTGGTGAAAAAATGACATTTTTTTCAATGAAGAAATAAACAAAAAACTGTTAAGAAAACTCTCATTTCGAAACCAATGAAGAAATGAAATTGTTTTTGATTGTTCAGAATCGATTTAGAAATTTTTGAACTTTGCTAACCAAAATCCATTCAATAATAAAATTTTTTTTACTTATGAGTTGAGAAAAACTATTATTGTCTTGTCATCTAACATTTAGGTGTGGAAAATAAAAAAAATAGGTTTTAAAATGAAATTAAAACGATTAGCCACAACACAAATGAAATGTCAACCAAAAGTTTAAAAACGAATCATTGCTTCCTAAATACTAAATTAGTACTGTAAAAAATAATTACTATCAGAATCGGTTACCATAATTATACCGACACACAGGTGGTCACTGGTCTAGGCTGTATTATTGTAGTGGTATTATGTGTATGGGGGTGTCAGTTTCTATCCTGGGGAGTTCACTACCCAATTAAATTTGTAGTGTACTTGATGTATCATCATTCGAACGTCAGAGTTACATTTTGTGGTATGTAAAATTTGAACCATTGGCCCTCACTATCGACTACTGAAAGGGATTAGGTATTATGTGATACATTAAATTTAAGCTACTTATTCAGAATATCTATTCAACAGCGTCAACATGAAAGAGCAAATTCTTGAAATCTCTTGTTCGTGAGTTCTCCTGTTATTTATGCGAGGGTTTGAAAGCTTTTGGGTCTTAATTGTGAACATTGAAGTCTATATGATTGTACCAAAATTAAAATATACGTGTTACATTTTTCAAATTGAGGACCCTAATTCCAAAACTCACATAACTATAATATATTTTTTCCCAAAAAGTGAGTTAACCATGAATTCGTATAATACAGAATCTCTTGCCTCACCACATGAGTTTCTAAAGTTTATCCTAATTTAACTCTTAGTGAGAAAAAATATAGCCCCGTAGTAGTGCCAATTAGAATCAAAACTCACTTTATCCAATGGATATTGTTATTTTTGAATCCAAAGTGAGTTTTCTACTCCATAGAATATTTTGAAAATATGCTGCATAGGCAATATTCTAGCGTCTTATAATGTCCAGTTTAGTGAATTTACAATCACTGTTGGAAACTACTGCAGAAAAAATTAATAATACCCACTTACAAAATTCATGGTATGAAATAATCATTTTGACTTTTATGGGTGCTGTGACAATTTTTTTTTAGTTTTTATTTCTTTATACTCCTCCAGTCTATAGTAGCATGTTTTCTGCCTGAATTTTACGACTAAAACTTCATATTTTTGGGTCAAAGAGCTACTGTTTGGTAAAAGAACAGAAAAATTCTAAAAATTGATCACATTTAATTATTTTATATAATTCATGATTAGAAAGGCAGTGTTTGTGCAACTATTTTTTGGGTGAAAAGTAGCTCATATCATCGATAAATATAACCTTAATGAAAGGTGAATGCACTTCCATGTAAAAACGTAAAACACATTTTACATAAAGGCACGTTCACTTCACATCAAGGTAGAGGGTGACATTTTCTAAATGAAACGTTAAATCTGCTACAATGAGGAGATTGATATTTTATTCTATCTTTTATAATTTTAAAGAAAAACTAATCATTATGATAGAATATTAACATTTCATTGCTTTCTGATCATTAATTATATAAAATATCTTCCTCAACAAGATTCAGAATTGAGTTTACATGACTCAGGAATTGCTCACTCACTACCCTTGTTTTGCAAACTCTGTTACACATAATCGCTCACTTTTGAACCTTTGTGTGTAATATACTATTAAAGTGAAATTTACAGTTCTGAAAAGTTCACTTTTCGGTCCTAGGACCAAAAAATTAGTATTACCAATGAAACATCATGAAAACCTTGGTTGTAATAACATCATTTTTATGTTGAGAAAAACCAGTTGCGTTTTACTTGATGACTTCTCAGCTGGTATTGAAGCTAGAAATCTGAAGTTAGTATTATTGAAAAGAAGAGAGAATTTACTCAGATTTACGATACCAATTAATTTTTTTTTTTTTTTATCGTTAGTGACTTCTTCATAACTAAGGAATAAAAAATAGCTATTTAATGAAAAATTTTCCATTTTTTGAATTATTTTTTATTTCAAAAACTAACGATTATTAAAAAAAAAACTGCAATGATAACCCCCACTATTTTTAACAATAAATTAATTTTTATCCTCAAATTTCACTTAAAACGAATTTATTTCGAGTTAATGATGAGTAAAAATATTAAACGAAAACTAAAACCCGTTTGTTTACTATAATTTTTCTCCTTTCAGTTTTACAATGCAAATGGGTCTCCACAAAAATAGAGTTCATAAATTTTCCAACAAAGAAGATTCATTACGATTTTTTCATACTGTCAACAGTAACGTCTTCGTTGCATAAAGTAATGTGTGCACCAAAGAGGGAATGTCGTTTTTGCCTTGCCTATTTTGCAAGCCTCGTCTTCAGCGCCTACGACCCATCTTGCGAACTCAGGCTCCGTCAAAAAAAAAAAAAAAAAGTCCCTTCTTGGTATAAAATGTCCTTTTTTAGGCATATAAGAGACTAAATAATATGACAATATGTCGCATCGTTATTTGTGAAATCAATTCAAAATATGGTGATTTTTGTGAAAAATTTACTGCTTAAAATCAAAACCATTTTATTCATTCGTCACACGGGGATAATTCCCCCCTGGAATATCATAAGTGGGAAATTTTCACACAAATTATTTATTACTCTGGTAAGGAACATAACAATAAAGTTAATCGGGAGAATTCACGCTTTTGAGGAAGACCTATACACGTTTTTTGTCTCCCATAAAAAATTACGTTTTTTAATAAGTTATTGCGAGTTTTGGAATAATTATAAAGTCCTCAATATTACCGTCACATTCAACTTTTGAACAATGTACGTACCACGCTGAGCCATAACAGGATCATGGTACCAGTTCTCAGCGAGAATTCGCAACAATATTGTTTCACACGCATCGTGATTTTCATGACTGATCTTTTGCTAAATAAACGAAAAATACGCGATTATAAAAGTGAAACGCTTTAGCTGCAAATTGAAAACCACTGTAGCACTCTAAAGACAATCGAAAAACAGCATCAAATTGAATGTCGCAACAGTCAACACTATGAATTGATCTCTATACGAAAAAATACTGCTGGAAACACAAATCGGAATCGTATTAATAGCAGAAACATAATAGACGACTGAACACGATTCACGAAAATTGAAGAATGCCGAATCGAATAGGTATCGAACTGCCACCGAAAAAATGTGGACAACGGAATAGCTTACCCTTCAGAAATTAAGAAATGACATAATTATTAACGAGAATGCACAATGGCACAAGTGCAACGTTGAACCATATCAGCTACCGACTTCAGTCAATTACAGACACCTACAGGTATCCTATTCAAACGAAAGTTAGATTGATGCAGAAAAATTAAATGGTGAAAAAGGGTGAACAGGGCTGAATCTAGACCATAGCAATGTAGCCGACTGCCTATATGTATACACAGTCGTTACATTGGAGGGGCGACTAATTTTTCCAGTTGAAAAGGAAAAAAATTCTAGCGCAGCAAGCAACGCTGGAAAATGTAGGTTTTCACAAAAAATAAATAATTCTATATTTGAGTTTGAATTATGTCAAATATAATAAAGTATTGCTTGTCGAATAAAATAACAACAAGAGTGCTTTGATAACAGCTTTTTTTTTTATCTAAAAATATAATTATCTTCTCTCGTTAGCAGTAATTTAAGATTTTTTAAATCATTTTTACACGAGAGGTATTAAGCTGTTTAAAAACAAATTTTAAATTTGTTGGAATATAATTGTAACGGCCAAAAGAGGTTGAATTGTTAATGGTTTTGACAACTTTCAGTGTTACACCATACACGAGATATTTAACACTGGGAAAGCATTAATATCTCTATAATATTTTAAAGAGTTAATTTATCATCCACGTGTATTGTGGACCTTAACGTATTTGAGAGACAATAATAATATTTCAAACACAAAGATTGATTTAACACTTTTAATAAAATAATAATTTGTACGACACAAGTACATTGAACACAATATCAAATACTATTAACTAGGTTGAACATTGGGATTAAACCCTTCAGACAAAGACTGTCTACTAGAAAGCTAACTGGTAGCATTGTGTAACAATTCCTTCAAATCGAGGGTTTATATACCCGTTAAGGGTATGTGAGTGTATGTGATGGATAGGCCAAGTGAGGTAGGGACTTGTTATTATAGGAATGTGCTGACTCGCGATATAATCGAGAGACAGGCACAATGAGGTCATGAATATGAAGACGATATATCTCTATTCATAAAATTAAATACGGGTAATTTTGTGGTTGTTTAAAAAGAACTGTAGGATACTTTGATTATTGACAAATACCTAAATTTTTGGTATTTGAGACTGTGTAGCCGAATATGTTCGTCATATTTAAAAATAGACGAAAATATACGTTACAATAATATAGTTTTGTGAAATTAAATACAATAAAAAAAATGAAAATATGGAAGTTATTTGAAAGAAATGTGGGTAAATATTACGTTTAAAAATGGAGTGTCAAGAAAATTTGTAATGAAGTGAAAGAATAAAGTGTAAATTAAGAAGTTAGAAAACTCTCACGCCTGCAGGTATTGAATGAATGCTTTGCAAATTAAATGAAAGTAAGACTGTTTGCGACCAGCTTCATTGGTTCATCTGAACTTTATATTCTTCTCATTAGTAATAGTTTAAAATTGTTGCACATTGATGAAATATGATACATTCGATACCTGTACAAAATTCGCTGACAATATTGGTCGAAAATTACTTATTTCATAAAACATTTACGCGCCAAAAATGAAACATAATCGAGGTAATTGACAAACTATTGAACGGATCTGGACCAAAAACAATGGGGTTCGTCCTTATGTACATCGAAATAGGTGTAAATACCAAATTTCAACACTATCGGATGAATATTACCACTTGTACCGAATTCAACAGAAATATATGTATATGACTGCAAAATTTTTTAGGCGTCATGAAACGAAAAATGAACCTACCCTCATCCTGAGTTCCCAAGCAAGATCAATTTTAATATGTCGATTTTCTTCGAAAACCTACATAAAAACAATGCTGTGTCGACTGTGTGAGCATTTTTCGTAGTTTTGACCAAATGTACAGTTTGAAGGAACAGTATGTCGAGGAAAATATTTTTGTAAACTCGCACTTCAGAGTATTGATGTTTTTCATTTCTTTACGTGGATACTGAATTCAAACCTTTTGAGCAGAATGTTCTTCAGAAAAATATTGTTCAATAGTTTTACCCTATAGTCTATTCCAAATGAAAAAGAAGTGTAGTCACAGAGACATTCGCATTTCACAGTCTGTTATGAAAAGCGCAAAAATCATTACAGTTTCGGACGCAGCTCATGTTTAAATAATGTGAACCTTTGCCTTTTCCTTTATCCTTGGTTCATCTACTCGAATGATATCACGTCGTTCTTCTTTAGAATGGACTATAGAAAATCTACTGGAGAAGTTACAGAAACGCAAACGATCAGTTCGAGCAGAAAATTTTGAATAATTATTGTTATTCTATTGATAATAGATAAGGGGGGTGTAGGCATATGATGCAACTAAATACTTTCAGATCATTGTTTCATTGTATCAGTATTTTTAGGTATTTTTTCTACCGATAAGTAAACATCTAAATAAAATGTCCATATTATATTCCCCTACATTATGGAGACCACTAGTTATGATAATCTTGTTATTTCTCATTTAGTCTGATATTTTTCAATTACTAAATATAGGGTAAAGGTACCGAATACGGGGGCGTAACGTTGAAATTATACAAAAATTCGAAAAATCACTCTAAACTAGGAATTATGATGAAATCAGGAACAAAGGTCCTGATTATCTTTGTTGGGGAACGTTAAAAATTCAATGGAACCAATTTTTGATTTTATAACTTATGTATTATTTTGTCCATGACTCAAAATAAAATCTCCATAAAAGGTATTCTTAAAATTGGTTAACCTCTGATCCTAATATGGTGAATATAATCATATTCATACACCGTAGGCGCCGCTTATTATGTTCACTAATTAATATGATCAGCCGCTTATTATGATCGAAACAGTACAGAACCAATTAAAACAAACTTTTTCAATGCAATTATCATCTCTTAATGTGATCATTAATTCTGCCGGTTAATCTGATCATTTCTTTTCCTCTATACACACACAGTTCATACATATTTCTCCTGTTTATGCTTGTTTCTGTTATCTTACTTCCAAGATAAGGACAAGACATCACGTTGATACACTTTCAAAGCAGTTGTTTCATGTCAGTCTTTAAAGATCAGTTGTTTTTCTGTACGTTATATCATTCTATGGCTACTCATAAATCAAGGTCCGATTTGTCTAATGATGAAAAAAAAATTAAATGCTGCTTTCTAACACTTTTTTTAATGTTATAAGTACAATTTAGCTTATACACTCTCAAAGATACAATGTGAAAATAAAACAAAATAATATTAATGAAAAAACAAAATTACTGAAGAAAAATTTTATTTTGATAAAGGTTCAAACATGAGTCACTGGAGTGGTAAGTCCAACCTCATGGCATGAAGCTACGGAGAAACTTGCAGAACTTCCTCTTTAAACATCAATATGGAAAAGACCTCCAAAAAACACCTACGATAATCTACGATAACATAAATAAAAAAATACTCTTTGTCTGAACATAGACCCTCCCCCTAGTGACTGTCTCATGTAAAAACCTTGTAACCTACACCATAAGCAAAAATGCGATTATCATTGATGCTGGTGGCTTATGAAGTTCTTCATCATCTTATACAAGCTTGTAAGTTTCACTTTTTATTTTAATGTACCAAAAACCACGTAACCCACAAGAGTAGGCACCTTGTAACCAGAGACATACAATCAGAAACATGTCAAAGATAGAATGTTATAAAATGTTTCAAACTCCAGTATTTGTTATTAAGCACGTGGTGTAGCTTGATAGTGTGTGTGTATAGGTATAGAGATGACTGTTTTCACTACAAAATATGCGTAGTTTTGGATGCTCAGAACGTATAACTCAAGTTTCTTATTTTCTATTTTTTACGTATTTTTAAACCACAGTGCATACGGAGTGTTGGACATCTCTTTAGCTGTATGTCTCTGATTGTAACTTACAAGTTAGAAAATACCTAGTGACCCCACAGCTGTAAAAAGAGATTTCAAAAACCTCTAACCCATAAGAATACCTCAAGAATATCTTGAGAATAACTCACCTAACTCACAACAACCATGTCATATTCTCAAATACATTTCCTTGTGTTAACATTGTTTTACTATCACAATAATCGTTTAGGTCAACGAACCTCATGAAACTTTCATTACCTCAATATCATAATTTTTTAATTGATAAAAGGATATTTTTGTTTTCTGAAAAATTTTCTTTTGTGAGTTACTAGTTTTTACACACATCTATTGCAGTCTATAAGGAGGTATCGTAGACTACGGGTCAAATTGAAAACATCATATTTATTTTGAAGTCAAATAAAAATATAATTATCTGATATTATGAGAAGTTTGATCAAAAGTCGGTCGATAAAAAATTGATCATGATCGAACCAAGAAGATCAATTAATCGCAAATTCTGGAAAATCGATCTTTCTATTTTCGATTTTCATTTTCATTGGGTTCTGGATTTTTTTTTGTTTTCTTCCCTTATTGTTATGCCCCATGTACAATGAAAATATTATGCTGGTCAAGTTTTGGCTGCTGATAATTTTTTGTTAGAAGCATAATAAAATTAATCTATTCGATATAGGTACTCATCTCAGAAAGTACAAAAGTGCGGCACTATAAAACATTAAAACTTCTGACAGCTGTCATATAATTCACTAAAAAAGAAATTACATCTATTTATTGAAAATTTGTGATCGATTTTCTGAAAATTGATCATTTTGGTGTTGAACAAAATCGATCAAATGATCGATGGCCAGTTCTGTTCGATCAGAAAATGTTGACCAAAAGAAGTTCGTTTAAACGACAACAGTTATCTGATATGGACAATACAGTTGCGTTACGTGTAAGTCGGAAGGTAGATAGTAGTAAATGGAATAGATTTATTAACTTCAAGAATAACTTTAATAATAAGATTAATAATAAATATAAAAAATAAAAATAAATCAATAAAAATAATATTTTATACTATAATTTTAGGAATATACTTTGTTATAATTCAAATAATAGAATATAAATACATAAATTTTAATATTTCAAATTCAATTTTCTTCTCAAATTTTTATACTTTAACTATATTTCATATAATTCATGTCATACCTACTTAATATTCGAAGTTAATATCTAACTAATTGGTAGGTGTAATATTACAACGTATCAGCGATTTGAGTTATAAATGTCAAAATAAGCATTGGCTACTACTTGTGATGCTTTGCATTGTCGATATTCACTACGACTACAAATAATTCATTCGAATTATTTTTTCAGTTTCAACCGAAAATTCACGTCAGCAAAAATAATACGTAGACATAAAGGTACTTACCAATAAACATACCTAATTTTCATTTTTGTTTTTTGTTTCCACGTGCAATGACGTTAACCCACTTCAAAATAGGCCGATAAGCATACCAGAATATTTTCTCTTCCTTTAAAATAGACTGAAGATAATAAAAATAGAAATAGGAAAGCTCAGCATTTCATAATAATTACGTTACATTGGAGTACCTATACCTACATATTATCATATTTATGATGAATCGACGTTCGAATTTACTGAATCTGTTAATATGATTCGTGGGAAATAGTAAAACGGAGAAAAAAGAACAGAAAATAATAACCGAAGCTACTCAAGCTACTCGAGGAGATGATATAAAGTGGCTTTCGATTGGAAACCATAATATGAGGTAATTTGCGAATTACCGCCATATCTAACATAAAATTTGTGTTTAAATTTCTGTACCTATCACAAAATTTTTTTGTTAAATTTGTTGAAAATTGGGTCATAGTCACTTTGAAGTATTGAGAGTATGTGGTATGAATTTTGTCTCATTATATTTCATACAAAATTTTTTATAAAAATTTGAAGAAAAAATGCTAATTTTACCAATTATTGTCACCCTAATCATTGAGTAAATCTTGGAAAAATATTTACTAAAAAAATTAAAAATGGAACATCGACAAAGAAAGCATAATATAATTTTGAACAATTAATGATTTGAAATGAAGATATTTACATTTTATTAATTAAGTTAATATTTGATTATCAGTTTTGGACAACTGTGTTGGAAATTTGCAAATTATATCATTTATTTTCCAATAGCCGTAACCCTTGGAATTCTCTTAATTAAAAACTAATATGGTTGCCATTGTAATGAAACATTCCTGGAAGTTCACATATATACATTCAACAACATCGTTGTATTATGTTTTTCAGGCCAAGTCCAAAATTAAGGTTTGACTCGTGTGTTGGAAATTGGCAAATTGTATCATTTGTTTTCCAATAGCCAGCATACTTGGAATTATCTGAATTCAAAAGTAATATGGTTTCTACTGTAATGAAGCATTCCTGGAAGTTTATATTACATATTCTACAACCACATTGTATTTTATTTTAAACTCAAGGCAAAAATAAAAGAGTTACACGAATTATGTAAGTACCTTGATTTTTTTGTTAATTTTTCATTGATTTTCATTGGATTTTTGAGAAAAAAATATTAAATTAATATCACCATAAAAACATATGCAGCAGAAAACGATATCTGAAACGATTAAACAAAGGAGTCAGTGTTGCTAGATGAAGCATTAACACATTAAAATTCATGTGTTTATTTTATGGCGTCTACTGGCAAATTATCTTAGTTATAATAATTTCAAACAGAATTTAATTACTTTTAGTTTCGATAATCTCAGTAATACCTTAGTCATGAAAACCATCCACTAGGGTATTGAAATGAGAAGAAGATATAATCTTTCTGTATGAAAAATTTAAGTATGTTTCATTGTCAGTTAATTGTTTAATTGAATTAGGGGAAGAAAGTAGTCTTAAAACATGCTTCTGTTCAACAAAAATTAATCTTGGAGTTGATTTGGGTAGAAAATGTTCCTCGATGTGCTGAAAAAGTGAAATCAGAAATTTTTCTTCAAAATAACTTTTATTAAATTTTATAGTTATAAAACAAATGAGATCCAAAAATGAGTGTGGATACCTTGTCATGAGAGATATTCACACACAGAAGGTGTTCTACAGGTTTTGCGTCTTCTGCCACTTCATACTGTAAAGTATGGGAGAGCTAAATCCTCGGCAAACACTGGCAATTTGTAGCCAGTTTTGAAAGTTTATATACCAAATTTGGCACACACACACAGACACACATATGTACATATACGTATGGTATTATGTCATCAGTTACGTTGTTTCTTGCCTCTGTAGAGGTGATAAGAAATTCCGCAAGGCATTTGGTATCGGTCTGTGACATCACTGAGATTATTATCGGGTAATTGATCATGACCAGTGCAATGTATATTACCTGTATGTACGTACAGGTACAACATACAACGCACAAGTGTTTATTTGTTTAATGTCATAGAGATGAATAATTGCCAGCCTTTGGGCGGCAACTGTCATCGAGGGGTGCGAGCCCCTGAAACTTCATACGAGTATTGTCCCCACAATGAGGTTTTCCTCAAAATATTTATGCTATTTATCTGCTTTAATTCATTTAGCCAAGTAGAGAGAAAAAAATCAACCTTCAATAACGGTGGACAATGTGGTAGTTTTGTTGCGGATGACAAATGTAGAATTCGGATGTAAATTTAGTTTAATATGTGGGACACCAACATGAAAGTATTTCAAAACTTACTGCAACAAACACATTCGATAAATCAAACGAAAATTTAATGAGCAAAAGAGAAAGTTTAATGCAGAATAATATTTTGAAAAGATAATAAAATTACAGTACCCGATTATATTAATGAGTTTACGTTAACATATTTGGATGAATTTGTAGTTCCAATGTGCGTTCATATAATTCATAAATGATCGGTAATAATTATTAGTTCAAGGTTGGAAGAACCAGAAAAAAATTGTAGCTGCCGATTCGCTGTACTTATTTATCAAATTTATTTTTCATAATTAAATTTTGAATTCTTTATAGGTAAACCTGATGAATAATTACGCTGTGGACTATCACAAGGTATCGATATTTTGTATATTTTGTATTTAGGTAAATTTATTCCGCATACTTTAATTGAAAGTGTTGAACACAGTTAACATTGACTTTGAAAATTCATGAAAATTGAAGAAAAACATTTATGAAATTGAAATTGGCACTATCAACTTCATTTGACGTTTCTCTTTTATTTTTGGTACCCCTAAGGACATCTATCGATAACCCAGATCAATAAAAAACATAGGTACATATAATATACCTACACATAATATGTTATATATGTATATACTGATTTAGCCTGTATACCTACTTTAAAAAAAAAAAAATTGTGTAAAAATGAATTTTAAACTACACTTTTATTAGGTGTAAAATGTATAAAAACCTTGGACACTCACTAGAAGTGGAAAGCAATTCAATAACGTTTCCACTTTTCAATTTTGCTTCTGACCTTGAAAAATAAAACTTATTTTTTTCTTTTGGCTTTCTCAACATTTATTTCACTTTTCACTTCTGATTTTCACATTTGCTTTTCACTTACCAGGTGTTCAAAATTTTTCGCTTAAAACATATAACTTTCCACTTTTTCTCATGAAAATGAACCAATAACCCTTCAGTTTTTCAATTTTGCGTCTTACCTTCATAAAAAAAACTTTTGCTTTCTGCTTTTCGCTTCTTTCAACATTTATTTCGCTTTTCACTTTCGCATTTCAATTCCCACATTTTCAAACTTCTCGCTTTTCAATATTTATTTCCCCATCTGGCACTCACGCGGGTACACACTAACAGTATGACGAATGTAGGGCTAAACAAAGAAAGCAAAACAAGTTACACTTTGGTTCTCCAGTAATTCAATTATCATATTTACATAAAGTCTAAATTCACATCCACTGAGTGAAATGAAAATGAGCAAGTGTATCGAGTTACATAAAAGCATACTTATAAAAACTAGGTGAAAATAGGAAAATGATACCAATAATTTTATTTTGACGTGAAACAGATAATGTTTATCAATCTATACTTAACCCTTTCGTGGGGTCAATTTGAATAGCCAGTTTGCTGGCAAAAATTTCCTTCTTCGTGTTTAGTAAAATTCAAAAATAATAAGTCATTTGTTCGATCGAAATTTCGAATTTGAAAATAAGTTTCTTTAACCAATTCAAAAATAAACACAGTTACAACACGCATTTCGATATCTACATAAGTAAATGAACAAATAAATCAAATAAAGTAGGCTATGTATGAACCATTACAAAAACAAAAAGGAACGTAAAAATAATATTATTGTATTACACGCATGATAAACGCAGTAAAAAAAAATAAATCTAAAAACAACATATGAGAACAATTTAAAATTTATATTGTCAAAATAAAATTTATTAACATATCTGTTACAATAGAAGACAGAGGCATTCCTAAATAATAAAAATAGCATCGTAGCCTTAATGGTGAGTCAAAATAAACGATCAAGGACGTAGGTAGCGAAAGCCTTTTTCAGTGGGGTGTAAAAAAATGAAAATTGCCAACTAAAATTTTTAAAAGTTTCAACGGTTAAGAAAAGAAAAAAAAAAAAAAAGGGTCCACAACTGGTACGATTTTCCAACGAGTACAGCAATTGAAAATTTTTCCTACTCTAAAATTTCTAACTCCTCTGCTAAAAAAATTTACACTGTTCCTACTTTGTAAGAACGAGAGGAGGGTATTGAAAATTAATAAATAAAAAAAAAAGAAGTGTTGTTCTTACAGTTTTTTATTTGCTCTGTAAACAACAAAAAAACATTACCACCTTCACTTTATTTTTTATTACCATTTTGTCCCAACACTTATTTTACCGTCGTTAATTAGACCTTCTCTTATTCTTCACGCATATAAACATTCGCAAAGGTCGAGTGGCGGAGGACTTTTTCCCAAACCGACTCTTGAAGCATTTTCAACGGTAAAAAAAGGTCATCAAATACCACAATTTTCCAATTACGCTTACATGCAACATTTTTGGAGAAGCCTCCCACTCATCCGTCCCTAAGCTACGTCCTCGTAAATGATCGCACTTTTTCAGAAAACCAAAATCAAAATTAAACGTATCACCTATATAAATTTTATTCTAAAAAATATACTTACAAACTTAACTTGCGAAAAGAATATTGAAAACAAATATCCATCAGCTGATAGTGAAGTTAGGCCTATATCTCAGCAGCGGCAGTTGAGAATACAATTAGGTGTAGGTAGGTAGGTACTCGACTTTATTGCGGACGAACAGGATTTTGCTGCGAATAAGCAGAATTTTGTGACGCATAAAAGAGATTGTGCAGAGGATACGGAATGGTGTGTGCTCCATACGCAGTATGATACAATTACTGTAAGCCTTTTCCTCTATTCGGTTGATCCGATGGAGCAATACACCTCGTATAACGCCATTACAGCCCGTCTTCTTTTAGTTCTTTGTAGTAACTATAAACGACAACTGTCCAGTACGACCCCGCGACAAAAACAGTCGCAAAAGTGAAGATCGCAACGATGCCATTTACAAAAAATGAAAACTCCTGTAGTTTAAAATTGCCGGGGATCACATGATATCCGATAGAAAACAGAAATAGTGATAGTGGTAATAAAATCAACCCGATCACAGAAACGACGAGGAATGGTAATATGAAAGAAGATTTGTTCTGAAAAAATTCAAAATCGAAGTTTTATAAAATGCAACGCATATTAGCATTATCCGATAGTATGGAACACTATTCGTAGTATTTCCGTGCCATCAAATTAGGGAGCCATTTTTTTGAAGTGTAAATTTCTTAATTGTGTAGCCTAAGCACTGTAAAGATTGTTTAGGGTAAGGTTGCCAAAATTGTACCATACTTTTCACCTTAGCCCCTTGTAATTACAAAAATAATGTTTTCAAAATCCCCAACGATATATTTTCTGATTTTTATATCTTACTTGTATTAGGTATATATTTTCATTCAAACTGGCCTAACTTAAACTTTGTCAAAATTACAGTTGATTTTATCAACAAAACTCCAAATGGTATGATTTAGGCAGCTAGTTTCTTTTCATTTTTATATCTTATTTTATTGTTTTTGGTATTAGTTATACGTTATTTTTATATTTTTACAATATTTTTAGGGATCTGTTCAATAAATAAATTGCAACAGACTTGTCAAAATGTTTCGAAACGCATAACAATAAAAAGAATTACGATTTAGGAAACTCATCACCCTCATCAGTGGCACTAATTAGGAAACAGTGTTCATAACTAATAAAACTTAAATTTTCCATCGTCAAACTATAATTTTGATTAAAATTTTCTGAAAATATGATAAAGGTTTTAAATTTAACTAAATTAAGTCACAATTTTGAAATATGAAACCTTTTTTTCAAACCCAAGTTGACTAAAACAATATGTATAAATTATTTGTTCTTAGATATGCTTTTTTTCTTAAGCTTGTAAAGCTCATCCATCAGAGGATCTATAAAGTAGATTTTTTAAGAGGTGGCATTTTTAAGTGTCGATGATCATTATTTTGAACAGAATGAGCACAAAAATATTTTTTGACTGTTTTCTGTATTTTAAAAAATTGCCTGATTTTTTGAAGGAAATTTGGGGTGACACATCCTCCTTATCTCCTCCTACTTCTACCAGCATAATGGCTGTTACGAGTTAGAAAAAAACCGGCTTCGATACCTGCGTGACTGAAACATTTAGATAATTTGCTACACTTATAAGAAAACAAATGGGCTATGACAAAATCAGCTTCTTTTTTCAAGCCATGAAGTGAAAATTTCAATATTGTAAATTGATGAGCAAGGAACCAGATTTTTGAAAGAACTAAAGTTTTTTAGTTGATTTTCAAATCCCTCATTCCCAAAAATATAATTTGTCATAAGTTTCTAATTGTTTTCGTCATTTTTTTATAATTTTAATTTCTGGTAAGAAGGTGAACGTAGTGTACCGTGGTGTAAATTTTCTGGTGTACCATGGAACATACTAAAAATAGCTTTCAATGTTTCGCAAATAATTTCCAGAAATAAAACTGTCCAAAAACATGAAAAATTGGATCTTGAGAAAGTTTAAGATACTGTGAAAGCAATCTTAAATTAACAAATTCATGAGGAAACTGTCCCAATTGAAAAGCAATCAGTTCTCCTAATAATAATTGTATTTTTTCAAATTCAAATAGAAGATATCATCTGTTATCTAAATATAATTACTTTTAGATGCAGATAGCATTTCATATTGTGTTAGATAAAATAAATTAAATTTTTTGGGTTAAAAATATTTTTTATGGGAATTAACATGTACCACAGTACACCACCCTCAATTTCATGGTACACCGGGGTAGTGTACTATGGAACAAAAAAGGTTACCCTCTTTGAGATGGAATTAGAAAAAAACTATAACGCATTAATTATTTCTTTTCGTTTTGTTATGTAAATGAAGGTTCATTCTTTTTAAATTTATTGGTCTCAAATTTCCAACTCAATTCTAGAGCTCACACCAGAGACAAAAAGGAGAAAAAAGTATTCCATGGTATATCCATGTCTCCCCCATGGATTAAAAAACTTGAAAAGAGGTACCAAGCTTCTTCCCCTGAATGGGTACTTGAAAATAGCTGGAACTGGTATACCATTCTGCGTGGAACTGATACAGAAATTAGTTGATTGCGCAGAACTACTGTATCACCGCCAAAGATCCTACACTTTCCATTGTTTTCGCCCAGCAGTGATAATTGGAATGTGTATCACGATAAAAATTAATATTTTATCCTTATTTTCAAAATAAATATTTGTTTGTGATTTTTTTACACAACGTAATCTGACATCTGGGTACCAGTTTCCCATGCCCCCAGTTGCGCCACTGTCGGTAGATTATAATTTCGGACAATATTATGCTAAGCTTATTTAACAAAATTTTTGGGAGACTACTCAGCCAGCCTTCCCATGATGTTTCCTGTGTCACTCCCATATCCTAATAAGATGTGTTAAGAGGAAGTGGATCGCGACTGATGGATAATGGTGGTTTGCAATCATCAGTGTTTTCCTTTTTTGAAGTTTGGCCGAAACTAATACCGTCTTACTACGCATTTTTTCATTCAGCCGAAACTCACCAACATCTTGGTGAACATTGTGTTAATATATAGCCTCGTAAGTACAGTCAATAGCACCTGAGACGAAACTAGGTGGTGTTTCACATGCAAACGACCACTAGAAATTATTTTGACTTGGTTAGGGGCTAGGCTAATAATACGTTGAGAAAGAAAAAAAAAATTCAAACATAATATAGTCGCGGTAGTTTTGGTTAGGCTTAAATCTACTTAGTATAAGCGCTTTAAAGTAAATATTATCACTCACTTTGTAAACACCAATAAGACCGGAAATTGTACTCATCAAAATGGTGACGTACAATGGAAATCGACAAATTGTTAGCCAAAATTCTATAAAGTGAAAAATCCAAATTAAACTTCATTATAAGCTAATTAGGTATACCTAATGTATTACAATTATAATTAGAAACGTGGGTAGGTAGATACATTGGGTTCGTGAAACATATGCGATTTTTCAGACATTTTTCCGAACATGTGGTGATTATTGCAAGTACGAAAACAATTTTAAGTTTCCGGAAAAGAACAGTTAGGTATTACGCTAAACTCAAATTGATAATTTCATTCATATTTTGATCGAAAAATCCAGTGTTGGGCAAAATCAACTAATGTTTTATTCAACTGTCTACCTCACAATTACTCGTATCTAATTTTCTGCAAAATTAGTTGTAATTACTTTTTAAGTATTACAGATACAGGTTTTCAAAGGACATTGGTATGTATTATTAATTAAAATTGATCTTATGAAACGACCTGGAGATGAGAGTGGGTCCGTTTTTCATTTGATGACCTTACGAGAATTTTAGCACTATTTTTGGAAATTCATATGCACCTAATATACCTACTTATATAATTTATAATATACTTATTCATAACAGGTATATATTATGTATAGGTACCACTTTTCATCAGACGAAATTTTTAAAAGATATTCGTGAAATTTGAAATACATATTTGGATCTGCATAAGGGAGAACACTATTGTTTTTCGTGCTGATCTGATTTCTTTAGAAGGCAGTTGGAGGGGAGAATTTTTTATGCTAACGAAGGTTGAAGTTCTCCAATATTGAGAAGTCCAGAACAAATTAATTTTGCTTTAGTGGCACAAATTAAAAGTTCTGAAAGGATAATCATATATAGGTATATTTGATAACTGTTTGTAAGTATAAAACAGGCATTTATGAAAGGAAATATTTAATTTTAAAAGTTAAATTTTTGATGATTAGAATAGATTTTGTTTTATTATATAGTTGCTGGTAAGTTAAATACAAAATTGACAATTTTATGAAAAATAACTCCAGGATACAGATACTTCGTTTCATGGAAAATGGCATGTGAAAAGATGTAAACAGTGTCCATGAAAACCCTTTCAGAAGTGATAGCACTTGATAAGCACCAGCACATCCCAATAGCCACGAAATTTGGTGCAAACATTAATAATAGAAAAAACTGATGAAAATCTCACTATCTCCATTTGATGTTAGGGCAAAACTGACGTCTAATGTGATTAGAGTAATCACACCTACCTGAAAAATAAAAAATGAAAACAAAATATGAAAAATTAAAAACAAATACTCAATTTTTGTTACAAATAATAAATTTAAAAAAAAAAAAAGAAATTAACTTCTGACTATATCACAGAAACAAAATAAACTTATAATAATACATAACGGTAGGTACCGAAGATCATTGATGATGTTAAAGGAGTTCAACGTGTTACCTATAGAAAAGATTGGGTGAACAGATTCGAAAGTTAAATGTTTTAGGGAAAGCAGAATTGGAGCATCCAGCACTACAAAGTAATTCAATAAATTCTCAATGCTCTAACAAAAAAGTGTAAAAAGTAGCTTTTCCAAGGTATGCCCACGTTTGTCCAAAACCCTTTCAACGAATGACGATTTTATGGAATAGCCATTTCTTCAAAATCAATTTTCCTAATCCATCTTATTGAAGAACATTTTATCGAAAGACTAAAAATTTAATTGGGAATGTCAACCTTTATAGGTATAATAGTGAATTAATGAGTAGTGGGGTTAGGTGGATTGTTTTTTCAGGATGAAAATTATATTTCCGTAAGCCTTTACATTATAGTGGGTGGTATGGAAAGGTTTTCAACAGCGATATGTGTTTTGGTTGAGAGTCAATTCGAAATTCGCATTACCTTATATTATTTTCATCGAAATAACTGTACTGTACATGGTATATAATTTTATTATAATGAAATTATTATAAGATTATCCATATTATATGTAGTTTAGCATTGATCCATATACAATAGAAAATAGTTACAACAAATTCCAGGGACAGTGGGATTTAATAGATCAAGCTGTAACTGGGTTGTGATGGATATTTGTGGGCCTATAAAATAATGGTGGTTACAAACTGATCATTACTAGTTATCAAAAATACATATGAGGACATTAATTTTTACCCTTACTGGCCATTAAAATGCAATTATATACCTACTTATTGAGCAACACACGGTCATTTTTAGAAACACAAAACTGACTACTGGAAAAACAACATTGGGATCAGATGGAAAAAAGAAATGTTAAATCTGTCGCCATAAGCAGGTTGATATTCTGGTTTTTTTTTTAATAATTTTTGGGTAAGACTCATCATCTGATATAATTTTAGAGTTTTATTGCTTTCTAATCATTAATTATATAAAATATCTTCTCGGTCTCTCGCTCTCGATTACAGAGGCTGAGACAAAGGCGATGATTGAGAAAAATATATATCAATAAGTATATGAATATCGATAGCAATTCCTACCATATTATAGAGGATGAGGACCGGTGAAGACACAAGAAAGAAAGATTTACTCGAAGTTACATCCAAGAAGCGAGTGTATTTTGTGACAGTTACATAATTTAAGTATGAGTACAGTTTGAGTGAGATAAACGAATGTGTACAGAGATGGACGAGTGAGTGGCGGTGATGGTAATACAGTGTAGCCGCGAACAGAGATATAGAATATGTATAAAGATAATTGTGTGTTTGCAGGAGTGAGAGGGGAGAAGGATTGGTGGTCTCAACACCCCCTACAATCTTTTGAACCAATCACAACTGAGGGTGTTTAAAAGTTGTTTACATTTAAATTGTGTATAGTGTATTTATTGAAATTATTATGTGTAAAAAGATGAGTATAAGATTTGAAATAAAAAATAACATGAATATATAAAATGTTAAAAATGCGTGTATAAAAATGGTAACTGCATTGGACAAGTAAGGTAAGTATATGTTTATATAAATAAGATGTATAAAACAAATAAATTAAATAACGTGCTTTTTTTTTTTTTTTTTTTTTTTTTTGTTACAAATATGAAAAATGAACAGCATGCAGTATATAAGGTAGGTATGGGTAATTTATGCATTTTTTAATATTAATTTGATTTTAATGCTTATAATTAATATAAACATTTTTTTTTTTGTTTCAGGTATAGATCTGGTGTACGAGTTGACATATTAAGGATCAAGATTTGGAGATTCAAGGATTTTATGGGTTAGAGATATATGCTGCTTACTGGATAGAGCTTTGGTAAGTAAGTCAGCTAATTAGTCTTCAGTAGCTATCTGACAAAATTCAATGATTTTATCTTGATAGGCTTGAGCAAGAACATAACATTTGATCATTAGCGCTCGAAGACGTTTTTGACCTCCTCCTGAAATGACATGTATAACAGAAATGTTGTCTTCATAAACTGTTACAGGAGAATCAACTGAGAAGAATTCTTGAGGAGCCAAGCTACCTCAATATCTTCAAATGAATCATGAAGAGCGATCAATTCAGCTGCTGTAGATGAAGATGCGTGGATGTTTTGGCAATGAATGCCCCAATTTACAAGGTCACTGTACATGGTAATTAGATAACCTGTTATGGATTTTCCTTTTTCTAATTCAGACATTTTGATAGGTTCATCAACAATGTCGGGAGAGTAGGATGCAGCAACATATGCAGATATTTGTTCAGAATTTGATCTATAAACTAATGCAAGATCAATTGTGGATTTTAGATATCGTATGATGCAACGTATGTGGTTTTTCTTGATATCATCGGAGCAGTTTTGAAATCTAGAAAGGTAATTAACCGAAAATGATATACCTGGCCTAGTGCCTCTGGATATGTATAATAGTGCACCAATCATGGATCTATATTCTTTATTGTCTATTCCTTCAGTTTTGCTCAATTTTAAGCCAGTCTCCATAGCCATTTTAGAGAGGTTTGAATCAAATAGTTTGAATTTTTGGAGTATCTTCTGAATTTGTTGTTTTTGTGTGAGCTTTATAGTTTGTGATTCTCTATTTCTTTCAATTTTGGAACCTACAAAATGAGTTGGATTATCTATTACTTTCATGGTGAAACGAGTTTCAAAACAGTTTGTAGTTTCTTGAATCCACTCAGGGCAGTTGGTTGCTAGGAGGATGTCATCTACGTAAATTATCATAAAGGCAATGCCATCTGAATCATCTTTATGAGTGTAGACACATCTGTCGATTTTAGATTTCAAAAAATTGGTGTTTGAAAGATGAGTATCCAGTAACTCAATCCAATTTTTACTTGATGTTTTGAGGCTGTATATGGATTTTTCTAATTTTAATAATTTTGTTTTATCAAATTTGCAACCTAGTGGGATGTTAAGATAGATGTCATTTTTAATTATTGAATTAAGATAGGATGTTTTGACATCATATTGCACTAACTGCAAGTTCAACATATTGGTTACAGATAAAAGCCATCTGATCAACCATAGTTGTACTACAGGTGCATAGGTTTCGGTCATAGTATATTCGGAATGATCCAAGAATCCTTTAGCTACTAATCTGGCTTTTGGGCACAGTATTCCTCTTTCATTGGCTTTGACCATGAAAATCCAACATGCATCAATAGGCTTAATGTTGGATAGACAATCAACGATTTTCCACACTTGGAGATCTGACATAAATTGCAATTCATCGTCAACAGCCTTTAGCCACTCTTTCTTGAAGGTATTTTGATAAATGTCGCTAAACTTGACAGGCATACAATCTTCTATAAATTGAGGATTTTCTAATGAGGCTTGTTTTAACACATTGACCCTATATATAGCCTCGGTTTCTTTTTCTAAAGGTTTGACTTGTAATTCCTCTGGCTTATTGGTAAAGTCTGCTGATGTTCTTGTCTCATCGAACTTAACATCACAGGATTTGTAGGATTTCATTTTCATGGGATCTAGGACTTGATAACCTACATTTGAGAATCCAAATAATAATGTTTTCATAGCACAGGGTAGGAATTTAGGGTCGAGGTGCTCCTCTTCGTTCTTCTTAGCTTTGACTGCAGATTGCTGTCTTTGTTCAATTGGAACATATTTGGAAGCAATTGCGCCAAAAACTCGAAGATGGAAATGTCGAGTTTAACCCATTCAATTTTTCATAGGGTAATATTCCCTAAATTGATGCGGGTTGGACTTCTGTTGATTATGTGTGCAGCGGCTAATATAAATTGTTGACCATAATTTGAAATCTATTTCGGCATCATAGAGTATAGCTCCAACTCTTTCTAGTAAAGTTTGATTTTGCCTTTCAGCTATGGCGTTCAATTTGGGGGTATATGCCACACAATCATCTAAGGTGATTCCTTTTTTGGAGCAAAGCTGTGTCATTTTGTCTGAGTACTGATATGGGGTTGTTGGGGAATTTAGTGCTGAATGAAAGATAATAGTCTTTAAATTTATCAAAAACCTGGAAAAGGCAAGAGTATATTTTGAGTAGTGGTCTGTAAAGGTTATTATAAATTTTTCTCCATTATACGGCATCTTGGAAAGGTCCCATGATGTCCGATGAGACTACTTCCATTCTCCTAGTTGGTCTAGTTCTCACACCATGGTGACCAAGTTGGGTGGATTTGGCTTTTATACAAATCTCACATGTGGCAAAGTCATCGTCCTTGAATACTAAGTTTTGGGGAATGCCTACTACTTTTTTTGATATGACCTTAAGGCTTTTGCCACTCAAATGACCTAATCGTCTGTGCCAAAGAATTTTAGTTTTATTAATGTTATTCTTATGCTTTCTATTTATACCAACACTTTCGCTATCTAATTCCTCCTCAGATTCGATATAAACCTCATGGGGGACTGTTTCCACTACAGCATCTTGTAAATTTTGTGTATTGTCAATGTTTTACTGTTTACTTGGTGGATTATCTACTTTTTCCTCATTCTGTTCATTAAAATTTTGATTATGATCAGCTATAAGATCATCCTGATCTATGTTTGAATGAAGTACAGGCATACATACAAGCTCCTGGTAGACTTTTTCTTCTTCCACTATTTCATAATCTATGTAATACATTGAACCTCTCTTTGGAGCAATTATGGTAATTTCACCAGTTTGTTTGTTGATTATATCTGCATGATCTGTGCCAGTAATTATTTTAAAAATTCCGGATTCCATAATTTTAGCTCCTGACCAAATGTCAAGACTTAAATCTGGATCGTAATAAACTTATTTGAGATGTATTGTGGAAAACTCTGCTTTGGAATTGCAGACATTGACGTACATTGATCCAACATGTGTGAGACTTACAAAGGCTCCTTTTTCAGCACAAAGTGTTTTTCGGGTGTAGTCAACTTTACGAATGTTTCTCAATTTTGAATGATCATTGACCATGTGGTCATCAGCTCCATTATTTAATAACATTGTGTGTAATTGGTTTTATGGGGGGTTGGATTTTGATACTGTTGGGGGTAGGCCATTGGAATTCTTCATCAGTGTCTTCAAAACTTAAATGATTGAGGTTTGAGTGAAACATCATTGAATATTTAACACAAAAATTTGACTTATCTTGTGATTTGTTTTGGGAATTTGTGTTTGTGGAAGTTTGGGGTTTAGAACTACTATTCTGATTAGAAGGTTGTGGAGTGTTATTTGCATTAGATTTTTTGTTGGGACATGTTCTAGACATGTGTCCCTTTTTGTTACATCTAAAGCAGGTAACATCCATTTGTGTAATGTTATCTTTTGGAGGATAACTATTTGTGTTTTCTTGGCTATTCTTGTGATTGTTTAGATAAGTAGTGGTTTTATAGTTTGAGTTTGGATTATTGGTATTATTATTATTGCTGCAAAAATTTCTTTTGTTATTCATATATTGGTAAGAAGGCTTAGGCTGATCAAACCCGGGAAAAGTTTTATTAGAATATTCAGTTCGATCACATTTTTCTAAAATCATTTTAATTAGTCTGAGAGTAGTTCGTTTTTCATGCTCTAGTTGACGGAATTCAGTGAAAATAGTATCAAATTTTTCTGGTAAGGACATCATAAGTTGATTTATCTTGTCTGCTTCTGAAAAGGGGTAATTAGCATCACGTAGTTCTTCAACAATTTTTGAAGAATATTCTAGGAATCTACGGATGGTACCTTTCCTAGGGTCGAAGCGGAGGGACTGAAATTTAGATTTTAAAATCATAATGTTCTTAGGAATTTGATTTCAGTATCTGGCATCTAGAATTTCAAAAGTTTGAGAAACAACGTCGCAAGTTTTGACATGATGTAGTATTCGCTTATCGAGTCTTTCAAAAATGTGGGCTTTTGCCCTTTCCTGAGTTTGGAAAAATTTAAGCCATTTAGAAGTATGCATTTCTTCAGAGGTGGTATAGATATAACTATTTTCTCGTGAAGTAGGAAATATTGTGGAATGGCAACCTTTGCCTATAAGGGTGCTAATGATGGTTGCACACCATCCCTCATAGCCATTTAAATGGAAAATATTTGAGACCCTATCATTAGTTTCAGTGTTCATATTGAATGAATTGACTGAATTAAATTAATTAAAAAAAAGGGAAAAAATTATTACGGATATCAATCCCCAGCAAATGCAGCAATAAAAGGATTGCCGTCCCTGTGCTAACCAAATAGTGTAAATAAAGACGATAGTATATTATTTTGTCCTTGTGTCTTTCCCAATTAGGTCCACTTTGGGCATGAGAGAACACACGTTAAAGATGTGATCACACACTTACCTCAGATAAAAAAAATAAATAAAAATGAACAAGACTTTTACAACCCAAAATAATTTGCAATGAAATTCAATCAAATGAATAAATAAATATATGAATATGTGATTGAAGAAGCTAGATTAGCTACTAAATGGCCTGTGGAAAGAAAATATTAAATTAGGATAACAGGGGAAAATTTTTTCGATCTTTTTTCTGAAAATCAAAATTTAAAATTAAAAAAAAAAATTAAAAAGAAATTCGAGAGGATTTTATAAAATTAAAAAAAAAAAGACTAGATATAGTATTAATCCAATCGTATAGATGGGGTAAATTCAATAATAAAAATACAAAGAGAAAAACAATTTCAGGATAAGAAAAAAAATTAATGTGAAAAGGAAAAAAAAAATCGAATAGAAAGAAAATATTTCATGTAAAATTAATTATTAAAAATATTTTGTATTGCAAAATATGTTCGTAATAGAAGAAAAAGAATATTCGATGTAAAAAAAATATGGAAAAAAATATAATTCGATAAATTATAGGCGACAAAGTTTTGCAATAGCAAAATTTTACAAGTTATTGCAAAATGGTGGTTCAAATATGAAAACCGCATCAACGTATTTATTGAAAGAACGGAGATAAGAAAATGAAAGTTCATTGCACTGAAAAAAAGGTTGAATGTACAAGTTCCAACGAAAGAACAAAACGAGCCATGCTTGTGTCACAAATTGTACAGTCTCAGGTAAAAGTGACTGCAAAAATTTGCAAGAGACTTGCCAAAAGTTATTCAAAGTTAAATTTTGAAAATGCCAAAAATATTTGAAAATAACGAGATTTTCAAATATGCAAGTTAAATTTTGAAAAATTAAGAAATAAAATGCACAAAAATACAAAAATATTACGAAAAATATGTTTTTATATTACCTTTTCTGAAGAGAAATTTTGTTCGTTACCATTTTTTTATGATGATTTTTTTGATTTTTTCAGATTCTTGATGGTGAAGTCTACGAAGTTGAAGATCTTGAAACTGAAGATGGAACTGCACTTTGGTTTTGGAGGACGCACTTCGATGAGTATTGAGTTGATTTTGAAGTTTTTGAAGCCAAATGATGACACTAGTTGATTGAGATGATGAAGACCAATTTGAAGTTGAAGTTTTTTGAAGCTTTTACGTTGATTTCTGATCAATTTCTGATGGCTCAAGACGATTTATGACCAATTAATGACTTTGTCGAATTAGTTCATACACAAACAGGGCATATACTAATGATTTTACTAACTTTTGAGCAACACAAGCAGGGTTCTCAAACAGTTCAGTAATTGACAACAATCTTGTAGTTTTGAAAACGTGGCCAGACTTTACACAATTTCAAAAAGTTAGCCAGTAGTGTAGCCAAAAGCTAGCTTTATTTTTACAGCTAAGCTAATAGCTGATAGCTCAGCTTTAAATTTTTCATGTGAGTAGCTTTAGCCCATATCTTAGCTTTATCACAAAGCTACAATACTCTATGCTTTGTACCATAAAGCCTTAAATACAAAATAAAATTACCTGTTAGGCCTATATTACAAAAGCAGTACCTAAATGTTGCGCAGTAAAATACTGCGTGACTCGATACTCTGTTGTATTCTATTATATCATTTTGATTGCCGAAATAGACAATTCTACTGCTCTTTTCTCATGCTGCAGTAGTCAAAAATAATACATAATAGAATAAAATCGAGTTCGAGTGGCGCAGTATTTTACTGCGCAACATTTGTTACACGTGCGACGTAGGCATTAGGGTAAGTTTGCCAAAATTATACCCTTTCCTAAATCGCACCTACCACTGCTGATATTTTAAAAAAATAGGAAAGTCTAGTACATTGCTCCATGTGGCGAATAATGAAACTAAATACAATGAACCAGCCTAATAAGGAACCAAAAATTTTCTCAATATACTCATTTTTTCTCCTCCATACCCAAGGAGCAAGGACACATAATTTCAGGTACAATCGCGTTAATTTGAGTAATATTTGTACGTACCGCACAGAACAATAATACAATAACGGTGCCAGTTTGTAAGGAGAATCCGAAACCACGTTTTACACGCATCGTGATTTTAATGGCTTTGTGGTATCAACGAAAAAACTTGACGATCAAAAGTAATTAACACTCCAGCAGCAAATTGAAAACAACCGGAGCACATTCACACCGATCGCAAAACAGCGTGTCACGTCAACAGTCCCAACAACAAACTAAAATTGATCTCATAAAAAAAAAATAAAAAACTGCAAGAAACACAAATTGGAACTGCGTCAGCTCAAACATATATTATAAGTACCCAATATAGGTGAACTACCAACGAAGATATGAGAATGATTAAACGCGAGATTGGCAAAACCATAGATAAATTTACGGATTCGTGACTGCATCGAAAGATTCATTTTTATTTATAGTCTATCAGAAACCGAGCGGAGAAATTTTGTTTCATTCAAAACGAATCTCAAAATTCCGTTGAACACGTTATAGTAAAATATGAATTTCAACTACCCATAACGACCTTTTGACGACCTTACGAACACGTTCGACGTTCATGCTCCGCCTTTTAGGGTTTTTGCACGAAGTGCTTTTAAAACCCTATTACAATCGTTTTTATGAAGGTTTTCTTTAAAAAACCTACTTATTATGTTTGGTACGGTATTAGCCCCCAGAGTTGGGGATGGGTATGTTTTTCGTTTCATGACCTCAAGAAAATTTTGGCAGCAATAACTCAAATTCATATATACATACATACATATATACATACATAAATACATACATACATACATACATATACCCGGTGATTCAGTTTAACACGCACCAATGGTTAATCCCGTATGGTGCGTGTTAAAATGACTCACACGGGTTAAATAATAAAATAAATGCACCATGGAGAAAATAACGGAAATAAACATTTTTCTTAAATAAAATTTATATTTATCAAAATTTAACTATTTTTAACAAGAATTTTAAATATTAAGATAATTTTAAAAATTCTTAATTAATTTTTCTTAAATAAAATTTATATTTATTAAAATTTAACTATTTTTAACAAGAATTTTAAAAATTGAAATAATCTTAAAAAATCTTAATTAATTAATTCTATCACTTTATTTAATCGCAAATTTAGAAGCCAAATGGTGCATTTATTTTCACCTCAGCCGTAACATTTATTAGTTGAATATGATAGAAATTTGATATACCATAATTATACTTGGTATTTAAATTGTAGTGGAGTTTGTAAACTATTTATTTAGCTTTTAGAAAACCAAAAGAAAGCTTCTTTTAATGTTTCTGTTCACTTTTCATTTATTTTCCAATTAGTGAATCTATTCTGTTAAGGCTGGTTATTTTTATTTTTATTTTTAACTGTATTATTTTTCTTTCACACATTTTTATACCTAATTTATTAAAACATTTGGAATGTAGAAGTAGCTAGGTAATGATAAATAAAATATGAAAAGTGAAAAGTCAATGTTTGACTCCTTTTTAAAACCCTTGAGTTAGTTGGAAAATGATCCAACTATAGAAATGAGCATCAAATTGGAAACAAGTGCCTCAAAAAACATCATCACTCATGTGTTACAAAACAAAATATAGAAAATTGAAATTTGACTCTCTCTTAAATCCATTGAACATTGACGAATGAGTCAAATGACAGAATGAATATCAAAATTAAACTAAACAACTCAAAAAATATTCCCTACGATACTACGTATTACACAATAAAATAAGAAAATTAAAAATGTCGCTCATTTTGAAGCTCTTTGGGATCACAATAATGAATCAAAGGTAAAAATGCATATCCAATTCGAAGCAGTACCTCAAAAAACATCTTCTATGGTGTACCACATAATAAAATACGAAAAGTAAAAATTTGGCCTGATTTTGAATTTTCTGGGAGTAAAGGAATATGTCAAATAATAAAGTGAATGTCAAATTCAAACCCAGAACCTTAAAAAACGTACTGTATGGTACATCTCACAATGAAATATGAATAGTTAAATTTTGGCTTCATTCTGAAACCCATTGAGGTCATGAATAACGTTAATTTCGAATTCTAGGTCTTAAAAAACATACCAAATTACAGTGTATTCTACAATAAAACATGAAAAGTTAAAATTCGACCTAATTTTGAAGCCCCTGGTTGTCGAGGAATGGGTCAAATGAAAAAATTAACGTCAAATTCGAATCCAGCGACTCAAAAAACATGCTCAATGACAGATTACACAACAATAAAAAATACGAATAATTTTTTTTGTGACGGTGCTACCGATGGAGAGGTGTTTGTGTTTGTGGTAGTGCGTATTTTTTTGTCTGCGATGGTGTGTTGGAGATGTAACAGATTTGGTTGATGACTCCTACAACCAAATACAGCTGTTTTCTACATTTTACACCAGTTTCCAACCTAACTTCTCCAGCTGGCAACACTGTGTTCAGTTTATTACCTACTCGTTCACATATTTGTGAATAATATATAAATGCTGGCTGCAAAGAACCTGTGCGTGTTAAAAATGTCAGAAATTCAGAAGTCTAATACACAATCATTATCAACGGTGCACAAATTTTTAACTCGCTAAGCAAGTTTGCACTGCAGTGTTGCAAACTGGATTGTAAGAATATTAAGATCTTATTTGCAACACCTTCAAATTGAAAGGAATTGAACAACAAAATGGCGTATTTTTTCAATTTCAACAATATTTAGGTTCAACTTACCAAATTAAAACACTTTCCTCCTTGAAATATGTGAAAACACAAAGTCTAGTGGAGCGGTATAGATGACCAAAATACTAACATACCATTTGGATAGGTACAGAATACCACATACCAATGATGTGCATCCATACCTTTTCCTCTCCCCTCAGTGGACCGCTGGTGATTCTGATGTCACACACTTCTTAGCGTAAACAGTGCATAGGTATATACCGGGTGAATCGTTTTGACACGCACCATAAGAAAACCCCATTTGGTGCATGCTAAAATGATTCACAATGTAAAACTGTATAGGTGAGATAAATGTATTTGCATCAGAACATTTTACGAAAATTATCAGTAATTGATAATTTGTGGTCAACTTTTGTGAAATATTCACAAAAAAATGCAAATTTATGTGGCCATGAGACAAAAAAATTGCAGTAAAAACCCCCCACTGAATCATTTTTGAAACTTCAGTAAAGCATCAAAAAAAAATAGGAATTTTATATTACATTATGATCAGCCAACAAAACAATTGCAGCAAAAAACAATACAGTGAAAAATTTGTGAAACTTTGGTAAAACATCCGTGAAACATAATAGCAAACTTGCGTTTCAATGATGCAGGAAAGTTACAGCAAAACACCTTTTACTGATTCGTTTTTAAACAATAAAAGTACTTTTTTTTCTGTGGTGCAAACACATTCATCTCGTCCGTACAGTTTTACATTGTGAATCATTTTAGCACGCACCAAATGGGGTTTTCATATGGTGCTTGCCGAAACGATTCACCCGGTATATTCGATTAGGTACTAGGTAGCTATAGATTAGGTGCTGTGTGATTGAACTACCGCAATATGGGACAAATTAATCAATGATCCATTTTTGTGTAATATTTATTTCAAAATAGTGATAATATGTTGCGGTAAGGTAGCTATGGAACGAATTCCATGACAGAGTGTACCGAAAAATATAAAACAATAGGTAAGTCTGCGAATAGGCTGATTTTTTAATTAGGTTGGTTTTCGATTAATAAAATATAGGTGAAAATTAAAAATTGATATCATGAAACAATATAAAGCTTTCTGCAACGAAAACTTAAAAAAACTTTTAAAAAATGAAAATTTGTAAAACCAGTGGCTTGGTATAGGAGAAAACGAAGAGATGAAATACAGAGATCTAACTGAAATATAAATCGAACATAATTATCTGAAATAATACGTAAGTAGTTACGTCAAGCATAAAAACCTGTAATATAATGTATATTATTAAAGTCAATATTATTAATAAGGGCATAATTAGTAATTGATATTCGAACTGATGCGGGCAAAATAATTAAGAAAAATCACAGCTTATCGGGTGAATGGTGGTTGTAAATGAAGTAGCCTATATCATACAATTAAGATGAGCACCCATAAGATCGAAATAATAACAGAATTTGGAAGAATTAAGAGGGGGAAAATTTACGTTCACAAATTCTGAAATGATTATATTAAGTATATGTTAAGCAAATCATGAATTACTATTTATTGTCACGTAGGTATTATAAATTGAGCTCTCTAGTTTCAAAAATTGAAACGAGAAGCCAACAACGTGGACCTCCGAAAAATAGACGTTTTTATGAATCTAAAACGTGTTCGTAGTTATATATGTGCAAAAATGACATTAGGTGAGTTCAACGTGTTACAGGTTTCGCGTGAAACATAGAAACCTGCAAGCTGTAACTGTGGTTTCTTCCTCCGAAAAGTATACTTTTTGCAACACCTGTCGATAAAGAAGACAATTATGTGCCCCTTGACGATACATACGTATGGACGATTTTAGAACAATGCATAATGTAAATTCTTTATACAACATTTTTTACATTATACACCGTCTTGTGAGCATGCGTTTCTTTATACACCAACCGTAAATTCTTTATGCGCAGGTTTGCGCGCATGTGTTACTTTATACGTCGTAAGGGATTTTTTTAGAAAAAAATAAAAAAAGTTTCATCGATGGGATTCAACACACGGATCTCATGATATATTGATTCAAATCTCGATTCCGAGAGAGCACCGTTATGACATTTGACAATTTAGGGAATAAAAACAGTACCTATTCTAATTTTTTTTTAGTTCAACTTTTTTTTCTTAGGGAGGGTTGTTGCAAAAAACAGTGAGTGATGCCTACACGTGCTTCACAAATTACTATACATACATTTTCAGGATTATCATATCTTAGTGATCAGAAAAGTGTGTAAAAATGGTCTACGTTCAGACATAGAGTATATTTTTATTCGTCTCATCATAGATGTATTGTTGGTTGTGTGGTATTATAGTTGGTTCAGACAGCAATTTGGCAAGCTTCCCCGTGGCTCCTCGATATACTTAAAATTTAACTATTTTTAATAAGAATTTTTAATATTAAAATAATCTTAAAAATTCTTAATTAATTAATTCTATCCTATTTTTTATTACAAATTTAGAAGCTAAATTCAATCAGTATTAACAAATCTATTAACTGTGTCCTAATTCCTACAGGGGATGTATTTTGTTTTTGTTCTTCAATTACATTTTTTTCTTTTTTGTTTTTATGTTGGCGTCTATAAAGTAGATTCAATGATACATTTAAAAAAAATGCTATCATAAACATTCTGAAATCAGGTACTTCGACTTTTTACGGATGCACTTCTTTGTCCGATCACGGAGACTTGTGAAAGTGTATCAAAAATATATATATATATAAAAACCCTGGCATTTATATATTATGTTTTCAATTGTAAAAAGGTTCATTCAAATCTTTTGTAACTTTTACAGTACTGTAGGAGATGAGTATGTGCTGTAAATCTTTTCTCTAATCTGTAAATCTGTCTTGTCATTGAGGACTTCCTGTGTTGGGTGAGGTTTCCAAAATTATACCATTTCCCAAATCGTATCATTGCTGATATTTAAAAAATGAGAGAGTCAATTACTGATCCCTGCAATGAATAATGAAACTAAGTACAAATATCCACAAGGGGACCAAAAATTTTATCAATATACTCATTTTCCCCCAATCCTCATCTTTACAAGCTTAAGCAGAAAATCATACCGAAGACAAATATTTTGATCATGTTATTTTCATAAGCTTATGCTTAAAAAAAATGTTTCAGCTCTCAAAATTGTTAATTTAGTTGAGTTTAAAATCTTCTTTATCATATTTTAGAAAATTTTATTCAAAATTAGATTTTGAAGATGGAAAATTTAAGTTTTATTGGAAATGGACAGTTTTCTAAATTGTACCACTGATGAGTTTCCTCAATTGTATCTAGTTTTACAATTAAATAGAACTTTGTTTCCTAAATTGTATCACTTTTCGTTGTTATGTATTTCAAAACATTGTGACTATAGTCTATTGCAATATATTTATTGAAAATATCCCCAAAAATATGGTGAAAAATAAAAATAAAATAAAACCAACACCAAACATAACAAAATAAGCTATAAAAATGAAAAAAATATCACAGGTACGATTTAGGAAACTACGTACAATTTAAGAAATTAGTTTCCCAAGTTGTACCATTTGGAGTTTGTTGATAAAATCAGCTGTAATTTTAAAAATACTGGAGTGAGGCTAGGATAAATGAAAACATAATAGACATAAGGATATAAAAATCAGAAAATACATTGTTGAGAATTTTAAAAATATTATTTTTGTCATTCTTGGCAGCTAAACTGAAAATTGGTGCAATTTCAGCAATCTTACCAAAAAACTATGCAGATTTCACGGAAACAATACAGAATTTGGTAACCTCGAACCTAGCTAATAAGAATTTACATACACCAACAAAATTTTGTGATTATGAAATCACTTATTAATGTGATAACATTTTCATATTGATATTTCATTCAACATTGATAAAACAGTTATGAGGAAATCCATGTATTTGTTAACACAGTGTCAATAGTTGATGGTAAAACATTGATATTGAAGATGAAAATTTTATCACATTAAATGTAGGTAACAGTCTGTGTTAGTCATTTACACTGGAACCTTTTTTTCTGTTTTTGCCATAGGCCCCGATTTCCAGCTCGAGAATTCATTGGAAAATTACTTAACTCTTCCAAAAAAGTGGAGAGAAACGGAAATCAAAGTTTATGATAAGGAGAAATAAAAAGTTCATAAGTTTGTTTAATTTTCTTCACTGTTGATACAATGCACATGTTCTCACCTTTGATGTAGGTATCTTCAGTCAAACGTTTTTTGTATGTTGTGCTTTGAGGGGAGAACGTAGAGGTTGACATAATGTATTATATACCTACATACTACTCTTATTACCTTCACTGCTTTTTCTTCGAGTATGGTAGATGAGCACTTACAGAAATTCCAAGAAATTGTCCCTGTTGTTACAAAATATTTGAAAAGAATAACATTTTTAGCACCGAAACATCTTCAAATATTTATTTATGATGAAAGTTTAGGTCAACAATTTTCACGATAAGAATTCAAAAAATAATACAAATAATATTGTACCATCAATAAAATAAATTACCTATCTATCATTAAATCAAAAGTATATTTTAAAAATCAACAAATACTTACTTAGAATTAACTGTACAGGTGTGAATGAATAATTCGAATTTTTTCAAAAATTTATTTCCGATAATTTTTAAGATATTAACCTCATGAAAATTAAAAAACTTGAAGGCATTAGGCATTCTAAAAGAGAATTATAGAGTATTTAATAATGACCAAAACCGGTAGAGAAATGAGAAATGACATAAATTCCAAATTCCACAATACGGTTATCTTTAGAATTTCTGTCCGAATAAAGACCGAAAAAAAAGTATTCAAATCAATCAAAGATCATAAATTATACATTAATCATTCTTTTACTACAGGAAGAGAAGGAAAAGAGTGATACATAGATATTACGTCGACGTTAGTAACAACATCTTCATAAGATGGAGGTGCTTCAGAATAAGCAACGACTGACTGCGGATAAGCTGAAGTCTGCATAGTGGAAAACTCGGACTGCTGGTTACCTACAGACTGAAAAGTAGAATTAGGCACTTGTGTTGAGACTGCTTCCAGTTCTGGTTGAGTAGAGTTAAGGTCGCTTTTACTGGGGACGCCACCAACTTGTACTCGTAGATTTTTATAATAACTCCGGGCAATGATGGTAAAATAAACCCACATAACTGTAAATAAAAGATACCACAATGAAATTATTAAAATGAAAAGGAAAAAAAAAAGTTTATTCGAAGATTTTCAAAACCTGCTGTATCAAAAAATATAGACCTATCTATGTACAGTAATAATAATAAATTTTTTGCTTCAAAAATTACTCGAAGACAAATGTTTTTTTTTTTTTTTTTTTTTTTGCAGAAAACATAAAATTAGGTAGACGTACCTTCCTACTAATTAAACAAAATGTAAAATAGCAAAAAAATGCTTCACAAAGAATCAACGAGCGAGTTAACAATTAAACTAAATCATTAACAAAAATTAAAATTCCCCAAGAATGTTCATTGATTTTGAGGCATGTGGAAGAAAAGCTTCATTTTTATATCATGTTTGGTAGATGCTGGTATGCCTGATAATTAGGTGAACATAAATATCCAGGATTTGCTGATAATTTTCTACATAAGGTCCAATTACTTACGGTTGTAAATTTTCCACCTCAAATGTACTATTATAATTTTATTGCAAGAGAAATGAATTAATTTGATCATCAGGATAGTCATTCCCCTGAAAATTAACGGCCATTTCAATCAGTTGCAGTATTACTGGCATACCAGGTGGATCATTCTGAGAAGCGAGTGTTTCATCATGTCGCTTACATTCATCAAACATTTATGAATTTTCAGAATTTTATTGTTTTCGTATTCACAAAGACGATTATTATTTAAAATAGAATTTGCTACCACAAACGCCACTTTGTGCCAAAATTAGTTTTAACTCATCTATACACTTTGAAACCAGTAGTTTCCTTCTAAATAACATATTAAATTACGAAATTTTCATTTTCCACAGCCTAATTTGGAGAAAAGAAAAAAAATTAAAAAATTTGTTGCAATACAGTGTAAAACCTGCAACTGGCTCAAAATGCGCACAAAATGAAGTCAGTTCTCTCCCTTGAAGAAATTCAGATTTATTTTCACATTGATTCAACAAAAAGAAGCAGCCACGCTTACAGATGCCTTTCATCTACCTATAAATTAGTAATATTTAAAAAACAACCGAAGAAAGCAGTTAAAGAACAACTGCTGAAAAATGAAAAGCAATTCGTGCATTGGCTGATTATTCCATCCCAGTTTTTTGCTCACTTACATTAATGTGAGAAAGCAGCAATTACAGGTGTTTTAACAATAACTGCTTTTTTGTGTTATTAGGTTTTAACTTGCAGTAAAATTCAAAAGTAAGTTTAATATTTTCTTCAATAACTACTTGTTGGGCGATTTTTGACTAATTTTTTCCATCTCAAATGAAAGAGAATTTTGAGAGCTTTCTAACCACACAAAAAATTCTATATGTTCCAAATTTCATTCGCTGCTTGTTTCCTCAGCGCGGCAGTAATCCCTGTGACTAATTTAATTTATTCATCTTACGGATATTAAGAATGGCACCGACGTATTGCGCTGCATCGTTAAATCGTCCCCAGAAAACGATGAACTGTACAAACTTGACGAAGAATACTTTGAACGAGATTGCATCGACAGCTGTTTCCATCAATGTGATGAAGCTCAGTTCGGGTCTGAATTTTCGGAAATCAATCATGAACATGAATATGACCATTATGAATAACGAAGCTACATTATAAATCACGTAAGGGCGAAAATATGATGGTTTTTTCTGAAAAATTCAATAATTCTAATTGGGAAATCTCGAACTTACATTCGTCACAAGGTTGAAGTCTGATTGCTAGTAACATAAAATTCACTCACGTTATCGAATCCCTCCACTGCAAAAATGACAACAAATAATTTCACGCCAGCGATCAAGGGACATAAAAACACGACGCATGGTTCCCCTAGAAATTAAAAAGTTTAAGTGGTATGATTAAACATGAACACGTATGATCTTTCGCAACGAACAGGTATGAGTGGGCAAATGAGCAATGGGGGAGAGAGAGAGAGAGAGAGAGAGTGAGTGAGAGTGAGTGAGAGTGAGTGAGAGAGAAAGAGTGAGTGAGAGTGAGTGGGAGAGAGAGATTGAGTGAGGGAGAGAGAGGGAGAAGAATGAACAAGAAAAGAGAATGGAAAAGTATCCATATCAAAGAAAAAAAAAGCTTATGATTTTGTGAAGCATTTGTAATCGCTGACATTCAGAAAAATACACTAGATTCCACTTCGTCGTAAGGAGGTGGTTCTCACATTCATAATAGTCTTTTCTGACCCCCTCCCTCACAAAAAATCACCAAAATCGACAAAAATACACAATTTTTATACGTCGAACCTTTTTGTGTGTGTGTTACGAGGGATCCAAACTCCCAGGAACCTTCCCCCCTATATAACTCCTTCATATTTCCTGATTCTGCTTTAATATATAGGGTGCTCTGTGAGTGGACCGCCATATTGCACCAGCAGGTAGTACATCGAGAAAGGAATAAAATGTTATGTCAAATTTTGCCTGGAGACCTGCGAATATGCAACCACCCATACGAATGTGTGAGTGGTAGCTTATCCGCAAGTTGCAAGGTAGAATTACAAAGACACGAATATCACTCGCTGATTTCGTCTGTGGAGTCTAGATGTGGATTCCAATTTTTGATGGATGATAATGCCAAAGAAGCAGTTTTTGAAAGAAATTTTTTTTATTGATTTTTTGAATTTTCAAACTTTCGTAACTTCTTCAGTTTTAAAGATAGACCATAATTATGTGGAGACGAAGTTTTTTTCTTCTTTTCACGAGTTCTCTTTCGGTTGGTAAGAGATTCTAGGTCATCCAAAAATATTTTTTAATAATTTTAACGCATTTTTCTATTCCTTTATCATTTGGTGGTTAGTTAGGTGAGGTGTTTTTTTTTTTCTATCGTTATTTAATCAAATACGCGAAAGTATTCTTCTACGTTTATACATATCATGTAAGGTGAAAGGAAATGTGAGAATTGCCATTTTTCTGTTCCTTCTTTTTATCAAAATTAAAAATCACAATCATCATTGAGGAAAAATACATTTCGGTGAAAAGTCTGATAAATTAGAATTCGGTCGAATTGTAATTTGGTACGTTTTCCATTCGTTATTTCGAGTTTGGTAAAATGACCACTAATTGCTCGAACGTCGTGTCCCAGGTCCGTACATGATAACTGGACATCATTGTAATTCTTGTTTTTATGCCCTTTTATTGTTATTACTAATGCCAAAAATATAAGGTAATTCAGGTTCAAACCATCACATTTGTTTAGCGCTGAAATCATCATACAGTGAAAAGTGGGATTCACATGTGTGTACGTGCGTATGTATGTGTGTGTCGCTGTGTGAGCGAGTGTGCCAGGTTTCATACGGTGTTATTTAAACTTATAAGAAGGTTATTTTTTTAAATTAATTTTTATGTAAACCTGTTATCAACCATTTTTTTTTTTTTTTTGCAAATTATTTTATTGTTACAGTTGGTGGGTTATTATACTTTTTTATTCTACATGCTCATTTATATTCAACTTCAGTTTTGCTGAGTATTCTTTACGACCACCAAAACGTTACAAATACAATAATCAGTGCCAGATTTATACAATGTATGCATTGTGCAGTCGAACAGAAGGATAAATTTTTGACTACAAAAATTTATTTACTTTGTTCTTCTCAAACAATATGTAAGAGAATAATTATAATGTACATGATATTTATATGTATACGTCGATGTCTACGGACGACAATTAAAAATTTAAACAGAGCGCAGAGGATACAAATCTGCCACTGGTAATTGCGAGGTTTGGTTAAATGTTTCTGAGTGGAGTATATTAGGTTTCACTTCACACAAATTTTACACTTAAAAAATTGTTGTGAAAAAATTTATTTTTAAGGCCTCGGCCACACTTCGGAGTGATAAGCTGTAAGAGGTGAGCGTTGACTAATTGTTTGTAAAATCAAATGCATATCTTTTAATGTAAGTGACCGCGTATGAGCTGTGACTGGTGAGTGGTGAGCATTACTGTTTACTGCTCAACGTGAGTGTCAAACTTGTTTGATGTTGCACTCAACACTGAGCATTTTCCGCTTATTATCATACGATTTCACTGTTATCACACTGAATTACCCAAACTGCGTGGCCACCTTGCCACTTAAATCCCAGAATGGCTCATAAATATGGCCGCGGTCTAACATAGTTATTATACTAATTTAATTTAATTTTTTTAAATGTATTTTTTGGTAAGTGTGTATTTACAGCTACAAATTTTGTTTATCAAGGATACGACATCTCGAATGTGTGCACTCCCTTTCTGTTAGGCTGTTGTTAAAAATAAGGCATAGGAATAAAAAACTCACCGCAGAACATTAGGACACCAGCCTGGAGTAATAACCACATACCCAGAATAAGAGTACCGACCTGCAATTTAAAAAAAAATTGAAAATTTTCAAAATGAAAACCAAATTTGTTTAATTTCTGTATTATAAAAAATCATTAAAATTTGATGACTTTACCTACAACAGCTTTAACGTTTACTTCAGAGGTGTGGAATATGAAGGGCTGTGTATTCCAGACAAAATAGAAATATAATATTACCTATACATACCTTAGGGTTACTGGCCCCCATATATGTTTTATTAGATCAAACACCTTACTCATAAAAGAAAAATACTTTCCATTAATATAGGCGCGTTTGGACGAGCCAGAATTCCGGACTGTGAAGACCAACCTCTATGCTCCACACCACTACATAAATATTCAATATGTATCGTTTGAAGGTTTAAATTTTTTTATACTGTCATAACACCAAGTCGTTATTCTCACTCACTACTCACCTTCACGGCTGACACTAAAACAGTTTTTCTGATGAAGGAAGTCTGGAAGATATTTCTCCAACACCCACATGATAAGTATGGTAACCCCCCAACAATTTTTGTAAATCCAAAAGGTTATATAATTTTTATTCAGAAAAATGTTTGTTTTCAACGACATTATAACTGTGGTACAATCAATGAATGTTTTCTTGACAAAATTTTTGGAATTGTTCTTTTGACTTTAGGATTTGTTTGGCAGTTTTTAAAGACAAATATTCAAAGATCACACGAATCTACGAGGTGTGCTAATTCTATGGCATCGAAAAATGTGTCCCTTGTTTTTGTTCTTCATAAATATCTCACGAATGGTGTATCTCTCATAGTTTTCGGTCATATCTCTGCTAGTTTTAGGATCACAATCGACCGGGCTTGATGAGAAGAGGAAAGGGGAATTACCCCGGACTATGTTTTTAGATGTCTGGAATTCTCAGAAATAAAAAGAGAAGAATGAGTAGATTTTTAATAACAATTTTTTCACTTGGTCCACTCGCAAAATAACCATTTCCATAGATAAATCCTCGGTACTACAACTCCACATAAATGCTATTTTTAATTTTCTAGGGGCCTCATAAATTGTCTCTCCCCTGGGCCCGAATTTCTTCACTACGGCCTTGAGATCGACATTTTGTTTCCTTCGTTCCAAGGAACAGAAGTGTACCTATGTAATGATAAGTCCATATTATTTCCAAATTTCATTTTTTTCCAAAATACTTTCGTATAATATAATTCTCACTTTACCAAAACCATTTCAAACATATTCATCATGTTGTGATCACGTCATCAATGCAAGTCAAAACTTGTCATATGACATCACCTATTCTCATTACTACTCTATTTTCATACTCTATCACATAATGTCATTCATTCCATGCATATTATACGCAACTCTGCACACAAGCGTCTCGCAGAAGGAAGTTTTTACCTTTGACTATATAGCTTAATGGACTGCTAGAACTGATAAGAAATACGTAGGGTTAAATGGAACACCACTGAAGGCACTGTTAAAAGGCGTTCTTTTTACAAAAAATGACCTTCGGTGATAAGTGAAAGTACAAACACGTAGTGAAACTTAAAAGAATATCATTCTCTCAAGTTTTACTTACAAGTTTACTCACACTCTCAATTCATGGGTACATATTTTTGTCAAAGATTGTATAACGATTCAGAACCTGTGTAAATAAAGTGTTTTGGATTTGGGTAAATTTTCCAAGGAGTTATTGCATAAATTTTCGACCAAATGCCCGTTTTCTTTTGTATTATTTTTCAGAGTGAAGTTAGCGGGAATTCAGAAATTCAATTCCAAAATGATTAAGAAAATTGAAAACAATCAGAATCAAACTCGCTATTCAAAAAACGATTGTCAATGAATTTAACACATTTTTTTCAGGATAATATTATAAACATGTTCTAATGCTCATTCACATTCAAAGAGAAAAATGATATACATAATTGAAAATTTGGAAAACCCTTCTTAAATTTTGGGAGCTCAGTCTAATGCTCGACCACCTAACTATTAATATCAAAGATTTTTTCAGATGCATCGATTCATGTGAATAGCTAAAAATCTAGATTAAAACTAATATAGAACAAAAAAAAATTGAAGCTTAAATGTACAAAACTGTTTTTACTCCTGGGAAGAATACTCATCTATAAATCTATAATGATGCTGAAAATATCAATTTTCAAGTAAGTAGGTACTTAAAGGTACCTACGTGAATTTTTTTCTCACTGCTTTAAGGCGAGTGTGATTCATCAACAATTGTGTAGAATTAAAACTTACATTTTCACATTCTGAAGAGTTCGTCGATTAATTTAAATCATTATTCGAACGTTTCACTCATTAATTTCAGACAATAAATTGGTATAGCATTCTAATATTTCACTAGTATCTGCTTATATTGTTAGGAGTCATAAAAATATAAATGAATACAAATTCAGTTTTCACACAAAGTACCTTTTTTGAAAAGTAACGCCTGCATTGTTTGCCTTCAAGATTTTATGAGTTCTAGCAGTCCATTAAACTATATAGTCAAAGGTTTTTTAGCAAGATTACAAGTTATGAAGTCATGTTTGAAGTTCCGTCGATTTTTTTCTTAAATACCTGAAATTATAGCAATCAAACTGACAACCTGCAGCATATTAGCGCACATCCTTATCCATTATGCCACGAACCAATTTAAAAATTATCGTTATAATTTCATGTACTTATTCAACAATAAATAGACAAATCTTTGACACTCTCATTTCAACTAAACTTCAAACATGACGTCATAATGTGTAAACCTACTGGAAAAACTTCCTTCGATGAGACACTCGTATTTTGTACCAGGGGTTTGGATTGATTGGAAGTGGAAGATTGAACCCTCAGATTTTTATACGCTTTTATTTTCTATTTTCTTATCAGAAAATGAGTGAGCGAGAGATTGGGATTCAATCAACTCGTCTTAAGATTGAGTTATGATCTATTGGGAGTGAATTACTAAAAGAGCGAGAGAAAGCGTGTGAGTGATTCCTTAAAATTTGGAATCATTCACTCTTTCAAGGACGAAGCAGATTAGATTATTATCGGCACATATTTATCTATTTTTGTTCTGCCTAATTGCTGTTTTTTTTTTCTGCCCTGCTGATATTTTGATTTTTTTTGGTGCGATTTTATTTTTTCCTTACCCTTATTGTTTGTCTTTCTCAAATAGACCTATAATCGCAAAATTTTGAGAAAAAAAAGAATCAATTGAATTCAATTGGAGAGGATCATTTTTCTAACTGGCCTAAAATCGATTCAATCCGATTAATTTTAAGTTATTAAATTCTATAATAATTAACTAGTTTTATATAAGAATTGAAACATTTTTTTGAAGAGTGAATGAAATTGAATGAAAGTTTTTGTTTCACTCCTAATCCTATTCCCAGTTCTTATTAAAATTGAAATTTTATGCACAAACATTAGTCACCCAGAGCAAAGATCGAAAAAAGAAAGTGGACAAAGTTCATAAGCTTATCGCCTTTCATTAGCAAGACGATACCTCTGTTATGGTATTTTTCGTGAAAACCAGACGATTTGTGATCTTTTAATAGGTAAACAAAAGAATCCTAAATGGTTAGATGAATAAAATATTATAATATGGCGGATCATAAAAGATGTTATCAGCAGCGGATTCAAAGGGTCGTTTAGGGGAAGGGATGGTAGCCAATAAATTTGAATAGTTAACCATTTTGTTGCTCGTCGACAAATTTGGGCGGTTGTTATCTGGATTACCGTGTCGTACTACCATTTTAGTCTATTTTTTGGCATTTGAGGTGGAAATTTTCCCCCCTAAATCAGCAGCGCTAGATTTTATGCTATATTTTGAGGTTGCATGCGATCGATGAAGCGTTCAATGACCTTTAGAAACGAAGACAGCGAACACGGATAAAGAAGAATACAAAAAGACAAGCTCTGTGCCAGCTTGAGGAAGTTTCCCATATACTAGTAGGTGCCAAAATGAGACCCAAAACTAAAACAAAAGTCAAAATAAAAAATTGGTGTTCGATTGAACGTTGCTCCCATAAATATATGTTGTAGAAAAAAAAAAAATTATATTTTTTTTGGATGACTCAGTGGACGAAATAATATAAAGGTAAGTAGGGTGAGAGAGCTTTTTGAATTTCAGCAGTTCCCGTTTCATATTACACGATTCCAGTGTGAAGCAGAGATTGGTGAAGAGCTTACGTAAATTACCCTATACACGATTGGAGGGTAGGTACCTACTGTCACTACTCAGTCAGATACATCAGTTTCTAATCTGGAAGATAAAATATTAACGATGAACAAAAATTCGAACAGGTATCTTAACGTAGGCCATAAAATTGTGGTGTTTATTGGGCCATTATGGGAGAAAATGAAGAAAAAATACGTACATGTCTACTGCAGAAAACAATAATCCAGGTAGGTATAATTAGGTACAGGTAGATTTTTCATTTTCCATTACCTTACCTGTTTTTCACTTTCATATTATTTTATCGATCTTTTTTTTTTTTTTTTTTTTTTTTTGTTTTATTAATTTATACTTACCTACTTTACAAGTATACACATATAAACGTTGTGCCACGAACTCTGACCTGAGTAATTATTTATGGGCTGGAAAACGCAAATGCATAATATTACCATGTCGAAGGACAATAATCGACGAACGCCGTCTTCCTGCGTACATCCACCTAAATATTGTTTCACCCGATTCATATTCAAATTTTCATTCGACATTGGAAACGTCATATTCTAAAATGGACTATCAGCAGCAAACGAAATTCTTCTCTGGAATCGACGACGTAACATTCATGGAGCAAACATAATCGTAATGTACAACCTGTAGCGAGAGGAAAATGACGTTCACAGAAGTAGGTACTAAAGCACTCGACGCAAGAATCAAAACTAAAATAAACGGCAAATTTGCGGCAAACACTCATAAAATTCAGCCAGAAATTCACCATTGACTGACGCCGTATCGATAGCGTATCGTTATGGCTGATAATAATTGTATTTATAATTACGAATGATAGAACTACCCGTGACCGATCTTCTTATCTATATTCTTGTACCTTATCCCGTTCGAAGAAAGAAAGCTAATTTTTAGCCAGTTTGCTTGCGAGTGGGGATATTAAAATTGAGCTGGCACGAGTGCGATTATAGTAGAAAATTATCCATTTCATGAGAAAAAAAAAACGATCAGTACCATTTTCTCATTTTCACCTAATATTATTTTTAGGTGTACCTATAGATCGTATGAATGTAAGTATCTACAGGTACATATATCTTACATCTATATATCTATATCTATATTAATATACAAAAGTGTTCAGTATGTATGTGTACACCTAATGGGTAATCTTTAAAACTACTGAACCAATCAGGGATGCCAACCTTCATTTTTAAAAATCCGTAGAATTCTCTAAAAAAAAAAGATGTAGAAAAATGTAAAAAGACGTAGATCTTGTTTTTTACCTATTTTCAGTACGTGATACGATATCTTTAATTAATAGGGGGTGTCTGGGGGAACCCCCCAAAAATTGTTCTTAAGGGACTCTTCTAGATGTTTTTAAGTCATTTTTATGAAGATAACTGCAATTAAATAACTATTGGTAATTGTTAGGATGAGGATTTTGATGATATAAAATATTTTTTTCCATCATTGCTATCAAAGATTTAATGAAATATCTTTCCAATTTAGGAAGATTACATTAAAATGAGTCCTTTTTACCCTTCAGACAATATTTTATAGGTTTTAAGGTAATTTTCAAAAATTTTTCCATTTTCTTTTTCCTTCTCTTTTTTTTCCACAAGCTAATTTTTTTCCAGACATCTTTCATGTTGGATTATTATTTATGGGTAATATTTTCTCATTCAAATTTCAAAACTTGAAATATCATTTAACTATCAAGTGTGATACCAATAAATTTTTCATTTATAAACGACAAAAATTATGTACTTATTTTAATAAAAATTAAAATGATGATTTGAATTTATGCTTATTTTTCATTAGTTATAAATATTAATTCCGAGATTATTATGTTGTATGAATTGTAAGGTAAGTATAAAATAGTACAACTGATAAAAATTTTGAAAAATTCGGGATTAAAAAAACAATTTTTAGTCAATAAATGCGATTTCTTTCTGAGACAGATTATTTTTCCCTAAAAAGACGTAGAAAAACGTAGATTTAAAAAAAGACGTAGAAAAAGACGTAGCTTTTTAAACTTTGTTCAAAAAGATGTAAATCTACGTCTATTGACATAGGGTTGGCATCCCTGGAACCAATTCTTCTTGATGTATAAAGCGCGATTTAAATTCACATCTTCATCTCCCAATCACCAGTCTCAAGTCTGTAAAGTTGGGAAATTTTAACTTTTTGAGAATAAATCAAGAGAAACAGCATAAACCTTAGCTCAGTGTTTTCCTTTAGTAAACTTTTTGGGTATTAAATCATAGAGAATAAATCCACGAATATAAACCATCCTTAAACATCTTGGCGCTTGGTCTATGGTAGGGGCCAAATAAGAATTACAGTGGTCAGATTTGTGTAACTGTAACTCTCACAATTGTAACTCTCGTTTGTGTGAATTATTTGTTATGTAGACGTGTGGTTGTGTGTGTATGCAACACGTTGCACACGCACGCAACCACACTATTATTATGTTTACACATCAGTCCTTCATGAGTACAGCCCATACTCGTGTCTTTTTTTTATTCTTCTACTATCATCAAGCTCGTCTTCTTACTGATAAAATAGGCAATCTATTATTATGATCCATTCATAATAACCTGAGCCATACTGTAAAATATGTATATTCTTCATTATTTTCATTACGGTATTTCAATTGTTGTCACTTGAAGGATTAAAGAGTGATGGTACAAAAGGGATGTGGAAAAAATATTTCTATCTCTGTCACCCCTTTTACTATCTTTATTTTTTTCTCTCTCTTTCTTTCTCTATAATATTACAGTTTGACTTTGATATTTCTTTTCAAATTAAAGAAACTATTGGGTATAATTTGACGGCCAATAATTTTTTTACAGTTAGTAGTATTTTGGTAGGGGAATTTTCATCATTCCAGATTTAAGATGGAAATAGATGGTGCTACAAATAAGTGATCATTGAAGTAAGAGTAAGACCCACATTCCTTATTGGCTGAAGTTGAAGAAGTGATTAATTTGGTTTCAGTTTGAATTATTGAATACCTACTGAAGATAATTTATTTTTGTTGAGTATAGCCCATCTCACTCCACCTCACCCTTTTGGTCCATCCTCTGTAGTTATAAGGTTATACCGATGTAATACTAACCGCATCTAGTGCTAAGCTACACTAGTTCATTATCTGTGAAAAATTAACTGGAAGTGGACCTTGTGTATTGAGAGTTGACTTTTTATGTTACATGGCATATAACTGTCAGTCAGTCATGTATGTACCTTTTTGCTTCTTTCAATATATGCTTGTCTGCTGTGCAACACACTTGTATCTTTTATTTTGTTTTTTGTGAAAAGATCCTTAAGAAACTCAAAATTATTTTTGTAAATTTGAAGACAAATGAGAATGACGTCTGAATAAATCTGAAAAAAGTATTCCCATCATAATTAATAACTCAATTTAAGCTTTGAATTTATATTTATTTATAAAAAAAAATGAAGATGAAAAAAAGAGTAGAATGATTGATAAAATAGCCCACTACTCCTACTCCTGTGACTGAGCCAAGTAAAGCTGGCACCAAGGGTGACTAGTATGAAATAAAAGCCATTTCAGCTGTAACACTATCACATAACTAGTGTTATAAATATATTTGGCTATGCATATAATATTTGAGTCTAAGTTGGAATCATTTTTTTTTCTTCAGTGCACTTTGTTAATCGATAATTCCAACACATTTATGTAGGTTTATGTGAATTATTGCTGTGTAGCAGTATTGGATACGTATCTGAAAAATATCATTATATCGATATATTCTAGTCTTAGGTAAAAAAAAAATTATGAAGAAAACTATCGGTAGTCATCAGTATCTTGGAACAAAATTATCGATCTATTAATATTTTATTGCTATGAACCAATTTCCTAGGAATTTTTTGTTTTCAAGTTTTCTCAGAAACTACTGAACCAATAGGCATCAAACGAACACAGAATTTTTTTCAACAACTTTTCTTCTGCAGTTTTATTAGAAACTACTAAATTGATAGGCACAAAACTTCTGTCAAACTTGCATCTACATAGGAATAATCTATTGTGAAAGTTTCAATTCCATTTCTTATGTCATTTTCTCTGAGCCATGGAAAAACGACTTTTCCAAGATTGTTTCTTTCCAGTTTTCTCAGAAACTACAGAACAAATAAGCATCAAACTACTATCAGACTTGCAGCAATATAAGGATAATCCATTCTACAAATTTCAGTATGATCCCTGTTGTCATCTTTTCAAAATCCTGGAAAAACAACTCTATCAGGAATATTCTGTTTTCTTGTTTTCTCAGAAAAATAATCAAGAGATAGACACCAAACTTCTTTCAGATTTTCTCCCATATGAGAACTATCTTTTATGAAAGTTTCAGCTTTATCCATTCTGTAGTTTTCTCAAAACCATAAACACAATATTTTGAGCTTTTATAAATTGTCTATTTTCATCGGTTTTGGTGATATTTTGATATGGGGATTCAAGAGAGACCATTCAGAATTTATGGACCACACCCTTATTACGGAGCTATATACGCCCTCAGAGGATTGATCAAAAAAATTTTTTCCATCTCCCTCCCTGGAAATTTGATGAAAATCCACCTATGGCCCAAAAACTAGGGCTTATAACAAAAACATTTTTGGGGTTATTGGTTACTGGGAACCAATAAAAATCTATATTGGTTTCTGGTTACTGGTTATTGATTAAAAGTGTAATTATTTGGTTACTAGTTATTGTTTTGGTTAACCAAAACAAATTTTCTAGTTATTGGTTGTGGTTACTCGTTATTGGTCAAGACAAAATTTGGGGTAAAACATACAAAACAATTTTCTCCAGATCAAATTATCTATAATTAATAATTCTTCAGGAAATAATTAATAATTTTGAAAATAATAATTAATAATATTGATATTTCCTGAAAATCAATAAAAACCAATTCTTTTTGCTTATCATTCTGGTTAAAGATTTCAGCATTTTATGGGAATTGGTTATTGATTATTGATTAGGTGAAAGTTGTTTGTTTTGGTTATCAGTTCCCAAATCAATGTTGTCAATTTATTTCAGTTTTTAGTGGTTATTGTTCTGGTTATTGTTGTGGTTACAAGCCCTACCAAAAACTTATGATACGATCAGTCATATTCAAAATCTATATTGAAATAACTTATTGTTAGTTACAATAATTACTATTCAAACCGATGAAGGCCAGCACAAAAACAAGTTCAGCTGCAGTGTAAATGGTAGTTGTAAATAAAGTAGCCTACATTAGGTATAGGTAGGTACATTTGATACATCATACCACTACAACTTCAGTGACGTCACAAAGAACAAACAAATCGGATTCAGGTTTACTACTATACAGACACACAAATATAACCTCATAACCTCATATAAGGAAAATAATTTCTACTCAGACATGCCGGCGCTAAATAGGCAACCAGAGCGTACCTTTCGATGTACTTCGTTTTGTGTTTATGTACGCTATCCTTGTGAATCTAAGGAAGGTCTTTATCAGATGTATTATAAATTAGTGAACTCAAGCAAAACGTCAAAAATATGCAGAAGGTACGCCAGGGAATTCTCGACTTTTTCGCCGGCATGTCTTTACATTGAAAAGTACGTTGGTCTTATAGAGCTTTACTAGTCCTGTACTATAATATAATCAAAGGCTAACACACTCACACTTTCGTCGCAAGTTTGCCATTTTACCGACAAAGGATGCGAACTTTTGAAGTATCGACGTTCGTGCGAAAATTGATAAAGTAACGACATGTGATTAGTTTTTTCACCGCTAAAATAATTATCTACCAATTGATAAATATATCGTTTTTCTTTCTTTTTTTCCCCTTGGAATAGTTATTTTATTTCGATTATAACCGATCATGAATACCACCGTTGTTTTAATCTTGGTTTTGATTCTATAGTCAACAACGTCGCGGTCAACATGATTTGTAGCATCGATGAAAAAACTTGTCTTACACACGGTTTTTTTTTGTTCTTGGCACAATACGAAGAGTGTTGCAAAACTAATTGTTTATTGTTTGGGGACGCAGTGTTTGGTAAATGTTATTGAGGAGGTCTCTAAATACACGACAAATATATAACGAGAAACAAAAAATTTAGGTAGGCTACCTACCTACTTAGGTACCTTCAAGGTTTCAAACATTACAACGAGAAAAACTTTATAGGTATAATAAAATTAACGTTCAACAATTACTTTTGAAAAGTAAAATACCTACATTGAAACTGGGTGCGTAGGTAGGAAAGACTGGGGTACCATGGAGCACTTTTTTCCTTTTTGTCTCTGCTGCAAGCTATGGAGTTGAGTTAGAAATTTGGGACCAAGAAATTTGAAAAGAACGAAACTTCACCTAAAAGACAAAACCGAGAAAAAAAAATTAACATGTAATGGTTTTTTTTCTAATTCCATCTTAAAGTAGGTAACATTTTTCGTTCCATGGTACACTACTTCGGTTTACCATGGAATTGAGAGTGGTGTACCATGGTATATGTTAACTACCATAAGAAAAAAATATTTTTGATCAAAAAATTATATTTATTCTATCTAATACAATATGAAGTGCCATCTGAATCTAAAAGTAATTATGTTTAGATAACAGATGATATCTGCTATTTGAATTGTAATAATATAATTATTATTAGGAAAATTGATTGTTTTTAAATTGTGAAGCTTTCCTCATAAATTTGTTAATTTAAGACATCTTTTACAGAATCCTAAACTTTCTCAAAATCCAATGTTTCATGTTTTTTGGCAGTTTTAATTAGAAAAATTATTTTCAAAATATTGAAAAGTATTTTTAGTATGTTCCATGGTACACCAGAAAATTTACACCATGGTACACTAGGTTCACCTACTTACTAGAAATTAACATTATATTTAATCCAAGTGTTTTTGAGTTACTGAATAATTAATTACTGACTATTAAACTACTTTGAAACACATCCAAAAATTTTATGATCATTTTCTCTCCCATTGGTGGTCACTCTTTTTGGGAGTTATCAAAATTTTACTTCTGGTAAAATTTTTATAAATATTACAATAAATTTTGATGAAAACACTGAGATAATGATAGTAAACAAATGAAATATTTTCCATGTGTATGATGCATAATGCTATGGGACCAGTTTGTCCAAAAATTAAAGGGAAGTCAGTTTTGTCCATGGTACACTTGTTCCATGGTACCTCTATCACCCCTATTGTATTTTATTTATATACTCGTACAAAAAATTTTATTCATTTTCATGTGATGCTTAAACGATTTGTATTTTAAATTAATAATAAATATTTAAATGAGGAAAATTAGTTTTTTTTCTTAGCATATACCTTATCCAAACTTTGTGGAGACTTTATATTTTAAAAAACAGGTTTGAATTTTCAATGAAAATAAAATAATTCTATGGAATCCATAAATTTGAGGTAATGGAGGCAAAGATGCCGCACCTTTTAAATACTTGAAATAGATTTGTATAGGAGAGCTGAAGAGAGACCATATTTGGCATATATTTACTTTAAGGCCTTATGCATCATTTGCTACCAATCAAGCAAATGTTTATTTAAAAATAATTAAGTAATAAAAAAAATAAAAAAACCCTAATTTTGACCGTCTTACTCAATGGGGTGGGTAAGATGCAGCATAGTGGCAACTAAGATGACTTATGAAAATTTGCATGTATTTCAAAAAAACAAGTTAAATCCAAAATTGTTGAAATTTTTGGAAAAAATATATTAAAATTAAAGAACTGCATAAAATCATTTTTTTTAGCTTTCTAAAATAGAAAAATCCTTCTGAATTGTTTTCTAAGGATATTATTTAGTCCTTAGAATCACAATGTGTTTTTTCAATATTTTTCCCTAAAATTTAAATAGAAATAAAAGAGAAATTATATAAGATAGTACCTACTTTAATTATTCATTGAATTTAATCAATTAAATATCATTCTGCAATGATTAATTTCAATATTGGTGCGGCATCTTAGCCACTAGGTATGTTGGCCATATTAGCCAATTTGAATTTTTTATTATTTCACATTTTTTAAATTAAATAATGACAAGCAAATCAAAGGAATTAGATACTATCTCAATCCTCTCAAAATTTTATAATTATTTCATAAATTTTTAGAGAAAATAGGACAATTCATTCCCACTCTAACTTGGATCAAAATTCAAGTTAATTATTTTTAAGCTTTTCACTAAACACACAATTCACTTTAAAATAAAACATAAGAAAAGACCAAGGTTTCTTGTCACAAAAACTTGAGCAGAATGTCTGTTGTCACTTGTGGTTCTAAGAGTATGCACTTGGAAAAAAGAACAAAAACAAAAACTGCTAAAATTCAAAACATTTATAAAATGTGAAATTAAGTAATAAACAGTATCATTTTTATAGTGAAATCTGAGTATTAACAAAGACTGGTAAAAATTTCTCTTTCCTACTATATGTTTTTAAATCTTTATACCATCAATTTCCTTAAAATGTGCATTATAATTCCCTGAATTTTCTCCAATCTTCTTCATGAGAAGAACACATGAAAATATCTTTGTGAAATAAACCAGTTCTAATCTTCCCCTTCTTTTCTTTATAAAATAGCATCTTTTAAGCATTGATATCCTGCCCTTAGGCTATGTGCTTATTCTTAGCTGACTAACACATATTTTGTAAAAATGTCTCTAAAGAAAATATGCATTGCAATTTTTCCAAATATTTCTCCTGGGTATGTGTTTAGATACTTAAATAGAAAATATTACTAATTTTCTGAGATCAATTTGAAAAAAAAAAAAAAATTGTTTATGTTTTACAATGTCATCAGGCATCAGAGAAAATAGTAAAGTAACATATAAAAACAGTTTTCATAGTACTGCAACTCACACAGTCAACTTAATATTATGTTATTTAATACACACGGTCTCTACATGATGCTGTTCATTATACATTTGTCATATTTCTGATTAGTGCTGCCAGAGAATAAAAATTGAAGTGCATACTCTTACCCACATGCATACTCTCACCAGCCTTTCCCTTATAGATTTCATAGCCCAAAATCAAAATTAAATTGTCCACACCAAAATTTATTATAATGAATATTTGTTTTGAATTTACCAGCTACTGGTTCATAATTAGTCATTTTATGGTAAAAATAAAAACAAAAATGATGTTACCAGAAGAGTATCACCAAAATTGGTAAAATGTTAGGATAGATCAAAGTAAATATTTATTTTAAATTTTGTAAACTATTGGCCATACTTTAGACATTTCATAGCCAAAATAAAAATGAAAATGGTGATATCGGAAGTACCATCAGACTGAAATTGCAACCTGTACCAAAAACAAGAAAAAGAATATATGAATGTTCAACAACTGAAATCATTATACTGGTAATTAATAGTATAACAATTATGTTACCTACAATGAAAGTGTTAAATCAAGCATTTCATTATATTCCTGAAACATTATAGGTATTTCATAGAAGGCCCGAAAATTTTCAGGTATTCGATGAAATGCCTAACTCAAGCAAGGCAAAACGTGAAATTAAACTGTTTTCTTGTTTGAACTGGCTGAAAATACTAGGATAAGCTATCAGATAATATGATATTATTATTTTTATCATTAGTGATATATTGGCGAAAATAGAAGATACAAGAATAATGCTTGATGTTTGTGAAGATAAATGTATTAAATTAATTAATGTTATTATTATATTAATATAAAACTAAAATCAAATATTTTTACTGGCCGATAACTATCAAGGAAAATTTGTGTTGTTCTCAAGAATGTTTGAAGCCATCGGCCAAGTCTGTAGCCCCCCAGGGCATAGTTGTTCATTTTCACTAAAATCCATCATTTTTACATTTTCCCATGGTAGTACAAAGATGAACAAAAACAAACAAAAACAAACAAAAATAAACAAAAGAAAACGAAAGTAGCATATTTTGCTACGAGAGAGCAAAGTGAGCGATGCTTGACAAGTTGAGATGTTTGCAACACGAGCCGCAGACAAGTGTTGCAGTCACACGAATCACAGTTGCTCACATTACCCTTAAGTTTCAAACACTATCGATTGGTTGATGAGAGGAGTCAAACACTTTCATAGCAGTTTCATAGAAGGAGCAAATACAACTTTTGCTCCCGCTAAAAAACTGTTGCTTCCTGATCAGTTATTCATACTTCGGTCATTGAAAAGAAAGATGTAGGTAATTTAATCGCATATTTTGCGGCATGTGATGCAAAAAAATCGATCTCTCGCCACTCCACGAAACCTAAAAGTCCCTGAAAATTAAAACTTTTCAAAGTGTAAATTTAATTCCTTCATAATACAGGCAATCATTGAAACTCTTGAGATTGATTACAGATTTAATAATGATGTTTTCAAAACCAAACTTCCCAAAATTCCCTGAAAACAATATTAAAAAAAAAGTAGGTACATCTTTTCAAAGTTAAACATTGATTCTACCATAATTATGTTACATCGTTGAAACTTTTGAACTTGATTGAACCTCTCAGTGTGGAGCTTTCAAAACTAAACTGGCAAAAAGATGCTGAAAAACCTTTTGAAGTAAACATGAAATTTAGACTCTGAAAACGTAACCTTTCAAAGTAAAATTGAAACGATTCAAAGTGAAAATTTCATTCTTTCATAATACATGACATTAATTTTTAAGAATGATTACAGCTTTTTAATAATTTTATGCAAAAAATAAATAAATAAAAATATTTAATAGAAAACAGAAATCAATATTTAAAATTACATACTGTCAAAATAAAATTAATATTCAAACTGACAAAAGTAAAAATGAGTAGGCCTATTGATTTAACTCCACAATAAATTAATGCTAAGTCGGAATGAATGACATCTTCTGAACAATTAAAATCAGAATTACATCGAATGAAATACCTATTGAGAAGTGTACACATTTAATTAATGAAGAGAATTCATAATTTTATTAATAGGCCTATATATCTCCAGCTGGTAGTGCAATAGCCGGCCTATACTGCTGTTGTCCTGACACATTGTGTATACGATGGAATTAGTTCATAAAAGCAGAATTGAGCAATGAATAAACCGAATTTTATGAGTAATACACAAAATTCTGCAATGGATTAGGTACAGTTTGTGACACTATTCTGCCGATAAGGTAGGGAAACACTTACAGCTAGTTGCCGTGCATCATGAGTCGCTTCTTCTTGCTGCAGTTGTTTATAATAACTAAAAACGACCATAGTGAAGAATGATCCAGCAGGTATGGTAATCGCCATACTCAAAACCACAATCAAAACCGTCGCATCACCAGGCACAGTACTTTTTGGCATGTTAGGCATACCACGAGCAAAATGTTGAACGATCGGATCTCCAATAGCACTAGGTCCAATCAATACCAATAACAATAATAATGCCACTAACATCACTCCGATGACACAAGAAACAATGTAGGGTAATAAGTTAGAAGGTCGCCTCTGAAATAAATTATATTTTTCATAGAACATTTTCAAAAAATTCTTGCACGAAAAATATTTGAAAAAAATAAAAATTAGACAAGCACCTATGACTATGTTATGCGAGTACCTGGTAACCCACACATTCTTTTATTATTGACACTAGTTAGCTTAGGAAATTTTTCATCATCCTGTAGAAGCCTTCGATCATTTAGTATTGGATACCCAGACATTCTATCTCACCAATGTTAACAAAATGTGTCATCATTCTACGCCCAACAATGGATATTGGTTTACTGCACATGTTCAGTAAGTTTTTATTCGTCTGTTTTTTAAGCTGTCACAGATTTACAATAACAACAACAGCAACAACAAAATCAAAAGAGAAACAAAAAGATCTACTGCACATGTGTAGTAAACAAATGTCCACAGAGATGTTGGCATAGATTTTTATGTTTACCTTGATATCTAGTTCTAAATGATCAAAGGTAGAAGCTTGTAAACCTCACTTTTTATTTTCCAATGGAAAATTAGTTTTAAATCTTTGACTATATGTATAGTCACAGACAGTTAAAGAGATGTTTAATGCCTGATCAAAAACACATTAAAGATAGAATGTTACAAAACATATTGAATTCCAATATTTGTTGCCGCACATGTGTCATAACTTGATAATGTGTGTGTATTGCTGTGTATTGGTATAAAGATTGATATTTTCACTATGAAATATGTGCAGAACATTTTTTGTGTATTTTCAAACCAAGATGAATCTGAAAGAGTGTTGAACATCTCTTTAGCTGCATGTCTCTGTTTATAGTACTGGTCCAGTAAAGAACGATGATTTCTGGTTAGACATGCCAGCTTTAAATAGGTAACCACTGCCTACCACTTGTCATACTTTACACTATATTTATGTGGATTACCAGATGTAGGTTTTGTCAGTTTGGGAAATCAAATCTGGGACCTACATATTCACCAGTTAAAAGCAGAGAACTTGAGTGTGCAGCCATCTTACTGCTAGCTATAACTGACAAATGTATTTTATATAGGCAAGGTATGGCAGTTCACACACTTATGAATTTAAGGGATGACTTTACCAAATGTATTCTAAATTGGTGAACTCAGGAAAAAGATCAAAAATACACAGAAAGTACTTAGGGGTTGCCTACTTGTATGCTGGAATGTCTTGACATTAAAAAGTACATTGGTTTTATGAAGCTTTTCTGGTCTGGTACTATGCATAGTAAAAGGTTTAAATATACTTAAAACCTCTTAACTCACCAGAATATCTCATAACCTCATAGCTTTAAAAAGATGTTTCAAAAATTTCGTTACCCACAAGATTATCTCCAGAATACATCTTAACCTACAATGGCCATAATTCTCAATAACTTACTTTTACTATCACAACAACATTATGGTCAAAAAGTCTAACAAAACTTTGACCACATAAATATCATAATTTTTCAGTTAATAAAAATGTTTTTTTTTTTTGTCACCTGACAAATTTACATTTTGTGGGTAGCTGCAGAAAAAGGTATAAATGGCCACTAGTTTATGATAAGTGGAGAATTAAATGCACATTGATATTAAACTGAATAAAAACTCACAAAAAATTAAAAATAGTTTGTATTGATGCAGACTATTAGAACAAACAGTATCTACTATTATATAGTAGACCTTAACAATAAGAAGACAGTACTTAACAATTCAAGTGACTAAAGAAGAAGACACCTAAGGAAGAAGACAATTTTCTTAAAGATTGTCTAAATATTTATAGTAAAAATTAAAATCAAAGTTGATTTTAAATTAAGAAATCAGAAGCTCTCATTTGTGAGCTGTAATTTGATTAGTTTCTTAATATGAACAAAATATTAGTGTAGAATCAAAAATATTTGAGAACTGAAATCATGCAGGTGGCCAAACTGCTGATTTCATCAAAATATTATATTGTCATCAAAATAATTATTAGAGAAGAAAGACAATCACAAAAAGGAATACAAAAATGTTTGCAGGTCTTCAGAATAGAATAGAAGACTACCAGAAGTCTTCATTGTTTAATAATTTCATAAAATGATGACTACATCATTTTTTATTAATTTTAAATTTCTGGGAAAAATGGTAATATTTTTCTGTTGGGAAAATGTACGTCTATATGACGGATAATTTCACTACAATGTGTTACGAAGTATTCACATAACATATTTTCTACTTATCTTATTATATAATTATGTAGGTTACTTACATTATTAACACCGACAAGAGCGTGAATTATAGCTACCACATTGACAACATACCATGGCATCAGGCTAGTCGTCAGAAAAGATTCTAAAAAATGGAGAATTCGAAGTAAATTTTTTAATATTGAGGGGCGATGAGAAAGTGCTTTGAAAACAGAAAATAAGCAGACAGCATTAAGTTGCAATAAAAAAACTATTAGTCAACAGAAGAAAAATTTGGCTCTGCGCTTGCAATTGTTGTAAAATCATGTTTATTGAAACAGGGAATATCAGTCTATGGGTTTTTTCAAGCCACTATCACGTGCTAAGTTTTAATGGGCTTCCGTTGATAGTGAATAAAAAGAATAAAAAATTCATGAGAAATTCGGTCAGAATTAGTCTAAACAATATAAATTTTTTTGTTTGGTATGATTCATGATCTTCGATTGAAACCACAGCCTGAAATGATTGTATTCCAGAAGATGATAATCATTAATATTATGTTACTTTTTGGCATTTTTCAGTGGATCAAAAAAAATTTTGACTTATTAATGTAAATTCGGGAAATGAACCAAACTGCTCTATGAAGTAGAGGAAGGATGTCTTCTAGAGAGTCTATAGTTTCATTTAATCATGAGTAAAACTTGAAAGTTTGAACAGATAATTGCAAAATGAAGTGAGAACGCTGTTCTAACCAACTACCCAAACTTTTATTGCCACCTACAGTCATTGCCCCTCATAATATTATGTTGTATGTTTGAGTGCGGGTAACGTTTAAAACAAAATAATTAGACCTACTCTCTCTTCCATATTTTTTGAAAACAACAAAGCAAATAAATTTCCAAACTCAAAAATTTACCACTCTGTTCATCTGCATAATCTGCACTCCTTAGATTTGGTACTGAGGGAGAATTGAAAAATCTTTAACATATCACGTTTGAAGACATGTGATCTGAGAATGTATAATAGAATTTCCATTAGGTAGCACTAGCACACTATGAGTGCTGCTTAGTTTCAGCTTATTTTATGCTCTGCATGTAGTATCACATTTTGGCATATAAATAATAAGTCCAAAAAAGAGACCCCCCACTCTCTCAAAAAAATAAACGCTAAACTTTCTGTTGCTTATAGCGCCAGAATACATGGAGAAGGAGCTGATAATATAAGTAATCTTAACTTTCAGTTATAATAATAATAATAATACTTAGAGAAGGAACTGTAAAGAAATCTTACGTTTCGAACTCGTACTCAGAACAACTGAGAGACCATCTAAGATTGAATACATTTCACCTATCTGAAAAAATAAAAACAAAAATACAAAAATTCCCACCTAGAATTCTAAAAAATAACTAAATTTAATAAATGAGAGTTAAACACCTCAAAAACATAATTTTTTTTTACCGCAATAAAGAGAAATTAAAGCCTCCATAAATACAAAAAAATTAGTCAAGTACACAGTTCTTAATGTTCCAAAAACAACCTCCAGAAAATCAATTCAGAAAACAAATCTTCGATGTTGAAAAAAATTTGATCAACTCATCAATTTATTTATGAAATTATTATTTTGCTTGGTGTAAGTTATTTTAGAAATGATAAATAAAAATAACCTATATCAAGACCAATATCTATGAAAAATTCCAACCGTTCTTTTGGTATGCATGACGGGCAAACATTCATAACGGAGAAAAATAGGATGATTCGTAAGTGTACATAATTATAATTATGTTATTCAGAATTTTAGGTCATTTTAATCAGCGCACTAGTTCATTTTACCCAATAATTTTCATTACTGAGACCAAATGTACATTAACTGAATCTCCTCAAAGAACAAAAATTTACACGATTTTCATTTCTTGCACAGTTGAGGATACATTGGAAATTATGTTTGTATTTATTTTTCATTTTGTTAAATAAACGTACACATTTAATTTTTAAGTAGGTTTTCTATTGAAAATCTACTTATTAATCTTTGTGTCAAGGAACAATTTGAGGTTGAGTACGTTTTTTGTTTCATAACTCAAGAACGATTTTGGCATTAACAACTCAAATTTATATATATAAGTCGATTTCTTGTTACCAAAGTACAGGTCGCAATTTTTATTCGATAATCATGAAATTTTGAACAAGCATTGGTATTAAGTCAAAGACCTGACCTATTGACTTTTTTTACTGGCTGTAAGGCACTTACAGTATGACTACTTTCATTTTTGTTTTGGCTATAAAACTTTCGATTTTCAACCAATAGCTATAAAATTTGGAACAAATATAAACCATGATTTACTATAACTTTCAATAAATTTTGGTGAGGATCAATCATACAGTAGCTCTGGTAACATTATTTTCATTTTTATTTTGTCTATAAAATGTCTAATTTTGGATCAATAGAAACGTAATCCTGAACAATTATTTATTTAATATATATATATATATATATATATATATTAATAAATTTTTAGTGACTATATAATTTTATAAATTTGAAAACCTAATTTTCCTATTGGAGTTGCTGCCTCATCAGAGTTTTCATATTAGGGTAACACTGCTAAATTCATTGAGTCCGGGAAACAACGAATTCAGTTTTGTGTTTGTGTGTGTGTGTGTGTGCGCGCACGCACGTGTTGAATCATGAATACAATCAAGTACACATGCACACTAACAAAATAATCTTGGTTTTTTGGTTCTGTTTACATTTTTCCCTTTTTGTTGCACATGACGTCGTGTTTTTACTAGGTACCTCACATTAAACATTTCCAATATTAAAATTCTCAACACAGCTCCTTACACATTAAAAATATATCTTTTTGCAACACATGCACAAGAACTGCAATGTTACATGAATGTATAGCAACCATAAACCAACAAATTCTTGGCCTTTGAAGTAGATGTTAATTTTACACACGATTGCGCAGGATTAAGAAGCGCAAAAGTATGTAAAATATTTTATATAATACATAATTAGAAAGGCAATGTTTACATTGTTATTTTGTGAGTAAAAAGTAGCTCCTATCATTGATGAATGTAACCTCAATGTAAAGTGAATACGCTTCTATGTAAAAATATGAGGCATCTATTTACACAGAAGTACATTCACTTTTCATCGAGGTAGAGGTTACATGTTCTGAAAGAAACGTTAAATCTGCCAAAATGAGGAGGTTGATATTTTATTCCATTTTTTTCATGAAAAACTCATCATTATGATGGAATTTTATGATTTTGTTGCTTTCTAATCATTAATTGTATAAAATATCTTCCTCAACAAGGTTCAAAAGTGAGTTTATAAGACTTGGGAATTGTCCCTCACATGTAACCATTTACTTTTGAACCTTGGTTTATTATATACTATTACACATGCTGCTACAGACAGCAATATTTCAACAGCTATTGAACATATAGGCATTTGATACTTTTATTCACTTTAAATTGTGAAAAACTGTTTGTCAAGTAACCATTTCAATTCTTCACAACATTTAAATTTTGAAAAAAATTTCTCAAATGATTTCTCAGTCTCTAATTGAGCTGGAGAGCTGGGGTTTGTAATGCTCAAAATAGGATAAAATTTACATTTTCATACAATTTTAAAATTATTTCCAACTATTCGACCACAAACAAACATAAAAGACCCAAATTAATGGAAAATTTTCAGTTTTCTGGAACTTGGAAACCTCTTTCTTTAACTCAATGATTCCTCAGTTGCTACTTAAGCTAGAGAGCTGAAGATGGTATTTCTGGAAAGAAAAGAAAATTTATTTGAATTTACTTTTCATACAATGTTTTGTCAGTCTTCAAACAGCTGAAAATAAACAAACAAAAAAATCACTAATTAATAGAAAATTGTCTGTTTTTTGAAATCAAGAAATTTCTCTTCTTTCAATCAATGATTTCTCAACCGCTATTTAAGTTAGAAACCTGAGATTAATGTAACTGGAGAGAGAAAAAAATTTACTTGACACTATTTTCCTTATAAATTTTTAATCACCATTAGCTGTTTGAAAATAAACGAACAAAAACACGCTAAATAATGGAAAATTTGCCATTTTTGTGTTTTTACATATCATTTTTTAGATTTTTTCCTTCGTAAATTTTTATTTAGGGGGCTGGTGCAATGTTTTTTTTACATTAGTTAGAAAAAGTGTGATGTGTAACAAATTCTGGTGGGGTGTTTTATTTGTATAAAGTTTACAGCACTCTTCTGCAAATTCTTCACACTCAGAAAAAAAAATCCAGTTCATGCACTTGTTACACAATATACTATTTAATAGCTTCAAAGACCTTCAAATGAGAACAGAAAGGTTAGTCATGTACTGAAATTGGATTCTGCATCCCTCGAAAATTATTTTTAGATTTTTTATAAAATATAGGTAGGTACCTAGTATATTATATTTTACTGCACTTCCCAAATGCTCAAAATTTATGTTTGTGAGCAAAAATAGCATCGAGTCCTTATATTATGAAAATGTTCGTAACTTAGTTAAGAAAAAAGATAATGAAGTCACATAATATTTAAGTAATCGATAGGTATACGTACAAAACCAAGCCATAACAGGATAAGGATGCCCGTACGTAGTGAGCAACCACAGCAACACTGTTTTAAACGTATCATAATTTTTCACGATTTTCAAATAAAAATATGGAATACTTTTGGATTTTTGTTGACAAACTGGAAAAAGTCGAACTCTTCAATGAAAATAGACAACAGCATGTAACTGAAACCAACAAATTACAGCTCAAAACTGAAAAAAAAATTTACAAATTTAAAATATAAATATTTTGCAAAGGTTGACAGTGGAGACTGGTTTTGAGGGGGTGGATTTGGGGTTTAGTCCCCCGATGCCAAAAAATTATTGAGGTCAATTTAAGAAACAATTATTCAATTTTTAAACTTTTTTGTCGAAAAAATAGGCAAAAAATTGTTAACCCCTCCCATGAAAATTCATGAATATTTTAAAACTTGATAATTTGCTTCTATCCCGCCCCCCTAAAAAAAAATGATTTTGAAGCTAGGCCTGACTTATGGAAACAAAACTGATAAAAAGCGTAGGTAGCAATAATTATTAGATTATTAAAGTAGGAAAAAAATTGATTCAGTCAGAATTGAGTCTGTATCTCTGTACAACATATTATTTTCTGTCTTAGGTAGTCAATGAAAATTAGAGACTGTAGTAATTTTACATTATTGTAATAGTAGCAGAGCTACAAGTGGGGCTGGCAGGCTGTGATCCTAAAAACAATTTTGGTTCCCTCACTGGCCCCCAAAAGAAATTCCACAAGAAAATTTTAAACTATATTGTATGATAAATTGTTGTCAGAATAAGCCCCTCATTGATATTCTGTAAAAATATTAAAGAGGTTGTGGATCGAAGTAGAGTAAATGTAAAAAGGAATAAGGATGTACCCAAAGTAATGTCTCAGAAGTCTGTGTAATTATAACAGAGCTGTGAATTATGTACATGGTATAATATGTAAGAAATAAACGAACATGTACGGAGATAGATGAGTGAGTGGCGGATTAGTGTAAAAGTGTAGCCACAAGGAAAGGTAAAAAAGTATATGGTGAAAGATGATCGAGTGTTCGCAGGAGTGAGAGGGGAGAAGGATTGGTGGTCTCAACAAATAACGATCCATATCGATACTCATCAATATTTTTCCAATTCAATTTGACAAAGTGCTGAAAATGAACTTTGAAGTATTGGGGGTTTCCATAGCCACTGGGAGCGCTATAGTCAACAAAAAATAAAGGTCCATTTCTCCAGCCCCCCCCCATTTCAAATTTTTACCTGAAAATTTTTGGCCTAATTGTGCTCAGTTTGTGCTAATATGTGCCATCAATTTTAGAATTTGTGCTCACCCCCTTCCTTAGATATAAACAAAAGAGTCTGGGTGGGGTTGGAGAAATGATAGCCCCACCCATTTCGAATTTTGACTCTAAACTTTGTATGCTAATTGTGCTTCATTTGTGCTAATTTGTGCCGTTAATTTTAAAAATTGTGTTCATTTATTTTCAAATATAGGGGCCTCAGAAATTTATGTGTCAGCCCCCCATTTGGAATTTCGAGTTGAAACTTTGCATGCTAATTGTGCTTAATTTGTGCTAATTTGTGCTGCAAATTAAAAATTTTATACTCATTCCATTTCAAAAATATTTGTGGTTTTATGTCTCCCCTCAGCCCCCCCATTTTGAATTTTGACCCAAAATTTTTCATACCAACTGGATTCAAATAGTGCTAAATTTTGCTACCAATTTTGGAATTTGTTATCACCCCCTTCTTAATATATAAAAAAAAGTTTGTGGGTGGGGCTGGGGAAATGCTAGCCCCACCCATTTTGAATTTTGACTCAAAACTTGGCATACTAATTGTGCTCAATTTGTGCCAATTTGTGTCAACCATTTTAAAATTTGTGCTCACTTCCCAACTCAGATATGGAGGATGAATGATTTCCCCTCAGCCCCCCCCCCTTTTTGAATTTTTATACAAAACTTTGCCCACTACTCTTTTTTGATTTGTGTTTAATTGTGCCAACAAGCTTATAATTCCTGTACATTCAAATCTTTAGTTATTTGCAAAACAAATTTGGGTGGGGCTGGGGAAATGCAGCCACACCCATTTCAAATTTTGACTTGAAATTTTGCAAACTGATTGTGCTCAATTTGTGCTGATTTGTGCCAACCATTTTATAATTTGTGCTCAATTATTAACTGAAATAAGGGGTGAGGAAGGATTTGTCTTAGCCCCCCCTATTAGAATTTTGAGCTGAAACTTTTCCAATTATTTTATCTTAAATTGTGCTTATTTGTGCCAACTTTCTTTTTTGAAATTTTAAAGTTGCAATTTCAAGCAACTAATAACAATCACCCATTTCTGCTGTAGCCTAAATAATAGTCATTTATAACAAAATTTTCAGTAGGGTCAAGAAAATTCAAGCCTTCCATTTTAAATAGGAGTTAAATTTTATTACAATTTTTATGACAGTTTGTATCAAATTTTTACCGTGGTACTTTTGAGGGAACTATACTTAACCCATACTTAGCAGTATGTCAGATTTTCTTAATTTGGTATTTTCTGGTTGTTGCTAAAAAACTTTGTAAGTATATGTAAATTTTTCCATTGATCACTCTCTATTGACAGTTTTTTCCATTCAAGTTGCCAAATTAAAAATATTATCATAAAAACCTTCTATGTGAATTAAATAGAAAGAAAAAAACAAATTTTTATGGTCATATGTGTATAAATTATTAAGTAGGTATTCATGCTAATTTTGGTTTTATATACTTAATAATTTAGAAAATACATTTGGTGATGTATCACACAATAAAATGTAAAAACTCAATATTAAGCCCCTTTAGGGTCCCATTTGAGGATGAAGAATGGGTCAAATGGAGAAACGAACACCAAATTCGGACTCAGCGCTTCAAAAAACATAATTGGTGATGTATCACACAATAAAAAGTGAAAACTCAAAATTAACCCACTATTGAGGCCCATTTGGGGATGAAGAATGGGTCAAATTTAGAAAAGATCACCAAATTCGGACTCGGCCCCTCAAAAACCATATTTGGTGATGTATCACACAATAAAAAGTGAAAACTAAAAATTAACCTCCTTTTGCAGCACATTTTGGAATGAAGAATGGGTCAAATGGAGAAAAGAACACCAAATTCAGTCTGGGTGCCTCAAAAAACATATTAGGTGATGTATCACACAATAAAAGGTGAAAACTCAAAATTAACCCCTTTTTGGAGCCCATTTGGTGATGAAGAATGGGTCAAATTGAGAAATCAACACAAAATTATGACTTGGCGCCTCAAAAAACATAATTGGTGATGTATCACAAAATAAAATGTTGAAGCTCAAAATTGATCCCCTTTTGGGGCACATTTGGGGATGAAGAATGGGTTAAATTGAGAAATGAACACCAAATTTGGACTCGGCGCTTCAAAAAACTTATTTTCTATTGTATCACACAGTAAAATGTCAAAACTCAATAATTTTGTTAGAGGAATATTTAGACATGCATCTCTAAGGAAGGCTAATATAGTACTGACAGAATGGTGTTATCTGAAATATTTATATAACTACAAGAAATACCAATTCCTAGACACTTTTGGGTGATCCAATCACGATGCGTTATTCCATAATCAGACTTTTTTGATGAAAAAAATTCCCAAATTTTGAAAAATATTTTTGGGTTATCTATGGGGAATTTTTAAGATTTCTTTGGCCTGTGTTATCTATATATATAAAAGAGAATGTATGTCTGTTTGTCTTTTATGCATTATTACACCATTAATCTATATATATAAAAGAGAATGTATGTCTGTTTGTCTTTTATACATTACTACACCATTCATCCGATGGCCATGAAACTTTTGGAAGTTGTTGAGTATACTCCAGCGAAGGTTTCTGGCATAATATGAAAAGAAAATTTCAAACAGTTGTCCAAAAAATTCCCAAAATATGTATTTTATTCAATATCGATATATCGAAAAAAAATATTGCATCGATCTGGTGAAGAACATCAATACATCGCAAAACATATCAATTTTTGTTGTATACCTATGCAATAACAGTGACAATGAGTTTGCTTCTAATGGGGTACTGGACATGATTTTCAGTAAACATATTTTCAAATTCTTTAAAAGAAAATAAAAAATATCAGTGAAAACCGCATTAAAATTGGTTGGGTAGAATGGGAGAAAATGAATGGTAAATTTGAGTTGTCAAAAATTATTGTGATATTTTTTGAGCAGTGGGTGTGATGTCATAGAATTGACACATCAGCAAACTTTTCACCTCTTTCACAGGTTTCTCATTCATTTCCTCACCCTCCTGTGTTTGTACATTGGTTTAGTTAAGCTCATCAATTTAGAAAGTTCATGGTGACTGTGAGGGAGGGGATAAAAGGATATGCACTTGCACCCCCCACTCCCTTATTAAAGACAAATTCAAAACATTGAAAAACAATAAAAACTAAGAAAATCAAAAACCAATTATTCCTTATTTGTTTTTATATTAGAGCACAGCCTTGGAAAAAATTTTTGATTGTGCCTGAGGAGTTATTTACTTTGAGGGCTGAGTTCATATTTCCAACCCATTTTTAGATTTAACCATTCATTTAGCCCCCTGTAGCCCAAGAAATGGAATTAAGATAATATTCCTGGATATTATTGAATGATACATCGATAATATTGTTTTTTGAGGCTCTGAGTTTACATTTATAATCCATTTTTAGATTGAACCCCTCCTTGGTCCCCTGTGACCCCAAACAGGGGGTTAAGATAATATTCTTTGATATTATTGAGTGATATATCATTAATCATGTTTTTTGAGGTGCTGGGTTTAGATTTTCAATCCATTTTTTATCAAACCCCTTATTGAGCCCCCTGTGACCCCAAACAGGGGGTTGAGATACTATGCTTAGATATTATTGAGTGATATATCATTAATAATATTTTTTGAGGTGCTGAGTTTAGATTTGCAATCCATTTTTTGATCAAATCCATTATTGAGCCCCCTGTGACCCTAAACAGGGGGTTCAAATAAAATTCTTAGATATTATTGAGTGATACACAATAAATAATGTTTTTTGAGCCACTGAAATTTTATTTACAATCCATTTTTAGATTGAACCACTTTTTTTCTTCCTGTGGCCCCAAAAAAGGGATTGTAATTATATCTTCACTTATTATTGAGTGATTTATTAGGTATTGGATGCCCATGTTTTTTGAGACCAACAAAAAACAACAAAATTCAGTAAAACCACTTGCCCAGCTTACTTGTAAGAAAAATAAGATTATTGTATTTATACTCAGAAACTTGTAAAACATTATAAACAATATATCACACAATAAAATGTGAAAAGTCAAAATTAGCTACTTATATCTGAACCACTTTGGATCACAATTAAAAGGAGTTGAATGAAGAAATACATGTCAAAATAAAACTTCAAGTCTAAAAAAATTACCAATAATGTATAACACAATATAATAGAGAAATTCAAAATTAGCCCCTTTCAGAGCTCCTGTGGGATCACATAATGGGTAAAATTAAGAAATTACGTCAAATTCAAAATCAGCAGCTAAAAAACTATTACAAATGATGTATTACACTACAAAATATGAAAAGTCAAAATTTCCCCTTGGGCGTCAAAAATGAATCAAATTAATAAAATAATGTCAAATTTGAACTTGTTGCCTCAAGAAACATTACAAATGATGTATTACATAATAATATGTAAAAAAACAAAATTGGGCGCTTTTATGAGTCCCTTGTAGTCAAAAAATTTATCAAATTAAAAAATTATAGACAAATTTGAACTCAGTACCTCAAGAAACATTACAAATGATGTATTACATACTAAAATGTAAAAAAACAAAATTGGGCCCTTTTTTAAGTCCCTTTGGGTCAAAATATTGATCAAATTAAAAAACTTAAGGTCCAGTTTGAACTCAGTGCCTCAAAAAATATTTTTTTTAAACATAAACAAACAATATTATACCACCTTTGTGTTGAGTTGGATAATTTCAGTGTATATATGTTGAAAGTTCCAAGAAAATGAATTTTTGGCCCATATCTGTTGCCCCTTTCTTATTTTTGGGATTTCAAAAACAAAAATTAGATGTGATACTCAAGCACCCTCATACCAATTTTCAACCTTCTACCTCAGTGGGAAGTACAAAAAATAAATACAGATAGAAATCCAAACTTATTGAATCTTATTTACTTAGGTGATAATTTAGACTTTGAGCTTTCTGTGCCAAAAGTTTTCTTGGGTCCTAAAATAAAATGTGCGCCCACCCTTGCTTCAAAGTCATTTTTTAAAGTCAATTTTGTTCAGTAAATTTTCACCAAAAACCTACAACTGTTAGCTCACGATTCTTTGGAATCGTAGGCTCCTTTAGTTTTCTCGATTTTTCGAGAATTATTTTGAATAGCCTGTATTCTATCAACGACGAGAATATTTTTTCTTATCTGAGATTGGGTTTTTACCTATCTATTATTACGTTGATGTGTTAACTTGCCTCTTCGTTTCTTTAGCTGATTCGATCAGTTCTTGTTGACTATTACTTTTTCAGTATTCGTATATCCTTCGATGCCTAATGTCCGGTATATTTTCTCTGATGTTTGTTTTCAAATACAATTTTTATAAACTTGGTTTTAAAGGCTCTTTTTAATTTTCTTTACCCAAAAACAACTTTGTGTTGATTTCTCAATTTGACCCATTCTTCATCCCTAAGTGGGCCCAAAAATGGGGGTTAATTTTGAGTTTTCACCTTTTATTGTGTGATACATCACCAAATATGTTTTTTGCAGCAACGAGTCCAAATTTGGTGATCATTTCTCCATTTGACTCTTCTTCATCCCCAAATATGCCCCAAAAGAAGGCATATTTTGAGTTTTCATATTTTATTGTGTGATACATCACCAAATATGTTGTTAGAGGAGTCAAGTCCCAATTTGGTGTTATTTTCTCAATTTGACCCATTCTTCATCCCCAAATGGGCCTCAAAAAGGGGGTTAATTTTGAGTTTTCACTTTTTATTGTGTGATACATCACCAAATATGGTTTTTGAGGCGCCAAGTCCGAATTTGGTGTTCTTTTCTCAATTTGACCCATTCTTCATCCCCAAATGAACCTCAAAAGCGGGTTAATTTTGAGTTATCACCTTATATTGTGTGATACTGTAACGGCCAAAAGAGGTGGTAATGTACCTAATTAGAACCACTTTCAGTGTTACACCATACACGAAATATCACGTACTTAAAAAGCAGTAATACTTCTAAAATAAATTCAAGTTTATCATCCACAAACTATAGTGGACCTTAACATTTTTTTGAGACTCAATAATATTTTAAAACACACGAGTGAGTTTATACATTTAATAAAATAATAATTTGTACATGAAGGTACATGAATATACATTAATATTTATACATATACAATCACAATTCAACAAGCAAGACTATCTGTTCACTAGAGACTTCTACAAGAGAGGGTCCAGGTACTTAGAAGTAGCTGTTGAGGAACTGTGTCTTATTCCACTGAATCGAGGGATTATATACTCGTTCAGGGTATGAAAACGTACGTGTCGGATAGGTAAAGTGAGGTAGGGTGTTGTTATTATAGGGTTGTGCTGACTCGTCGAGTACTCGAGGGTCAGGTACAATTAGGTCATGAATATACAGAAAGTATATCTATATTCATAAAATTAAATACGGGTAATTTAGTGGTTGTTTATAAAGAGTTATAGGATGATTATTGTTGATAAATATCTACGTTTTTGGTATTTGAAAATGTGTGGACGAATATGTTTGTCATTTCTAAAAATAGACGAAAATATATGTTACAAATACATCACCAATTATGTTTTTTGAAGCGCCGAGTCCGAATTTGGGGTTCGTTTCTCCATTTGACCCATTCTTCATCCTCAAATGGGTCCCTAAAGGGGCTTAATATTGAGTTGTCACATTTTATTGTATGATACATCACAAAATATGGTTTTTGAGGCGCCAAGTCCAAATTTTGTGTTCTCTTCTCCATTTGACCCATTCTTCATCCCCAAATGGGCCCCTAAAGGGGCTTAATATTGAGTTTTTACATTTTATTGTGTGATACATCACCAAATGTATTTTCTAAATTATTAAGTATATAAAACCAAAATTAGCATGAATACCTACTTAATAATTTATACACATATGACCATAAAAATTTGTTTTTTTCTTTCTATTTAATTCACATAGAAGGTTTTTATGATAATATTTTTAATTTGGCAACTTGAATGGAAAAAACTGTCAATAGAGAGTGATCAATGGAAAAATTTACATATACTTACAAAGTTTTTTAGCAACAACCAGAAAATACCAAATTAAGAAAATCTGACATACTGCTAAGTATGGGTTAAGTATAGTTCCCTCAAAAGTACCAAGGTAAAACTTTGATACAAACTGTCATAAAAATTGTAATAAAATTTAACTCCTATTTAAAATGGAAGGCTTGAATTTTCTTGACCCTACTGAAAATTTTGTTATAAATGACTATTATTTAGGCTACAGCAGAAATGGTTGATTGTTATTAGTTGCTTGAAATTGCAACTTTAAAATTTCAAAAAAGAAAGTTGGCACAAATAAGCACAATTTAAGATAAAATAATTGGAAAAGTTTCAGCTCAAAATTCCAAAAGGGGGTGGCTAAGACAAATCCTTCCTCACCCCTTATTTCAGTTAATAATTGAGCACAAATTATAAAATGGTTGGCACAAATTAGCACAAATTGAGCACAATCAGTTTGCAAAATTTCAAGTCAAAATTTGAAATGGGTGGGGCTGCATTTCCCCAGCCCCACCCAAATTTGTTTTGCAAATAACTAAAGATTTGAATGTACAGGAATTATAAGCTTGTTGGCACAATTAAGCACAAATCAAAAAAGAGTAGTGGGCAAAGTTTTGTATAAAAATTCAAAAAGGGGGGGCTGAGGGGAAATCTTTCATCCTCCCTATCTGAGTTGGGAAGTGAGCACAAATTTTAAAATGGTTGGCACAAATTGGCACAAATTGAACACAATTAGTATGCCAAGTTTTGAGTCAAAATTCAAAATGGGTGGGGCTAGCATTTCCCCAGCCCCACCCACAAACTTTTTTTTATATATTAAGAAGGGGGTGATAACAAATTCCAAAATTGGTAGCAAAATTTAGCACTATTTAAATCCAGTTGGTATGAAAAATTTTGGGTCAAAATTCAAAATGAGGGGGGCCGGAGAAATGGACCTAAAAAATAGAGGTGATGGTGTATGTTATCAAAAATAGGTTTGTTTGTTTATAACGGATTCTATTAATGATCCATTCACAGAATCCATTGCAAACAAACAGACCTCTCCAAATTTTTTAACAAATTCTTGATGGTTTCCCATTTCAATATTGTTTCTGCATCTCTAAAAGGACATATGTCTGCTTCCACACCAATATATTCAAAAATTTGTAGATAAATAAGTTATAACACTTATTCCTTCAAGACAAAACTAAGAAAAATCAAAGAAAAAACGAAACTTACATTAGATTTACATCGTTGATAACATACACCATCACCTCTACTTTAGTTTGATAAAAATCCACCAGATGTCAGCCACTTTAATGGAAACTCCCAATAGCGTTCTCACTTTGAAAAGAACAGGTTCCAAACTGAAACTTCCGAATGTAATTACAGCTCTCGGAACAGAGATTTTAGAACAAAACATAACAGAAACCATATAAGGATAAGCTCCAATAAGAGGTAATAAAAATTTGCGAAAATCTGTCAAGATTAAGAGGTGTGATGTTCATGCGACAAAGAAAAGCAACTTTAATTTGTAATATAGATAAAGTTCAAACATCAGTGCTTTCCCAATGAAGGTTGGCTAATAACTGACTATCGAACACGAATAAACTCGAATTTCTAACGGACTAAATAATGAAATTAAAATGATTTAGTTAAAGATGACCGTAATATTTGGTTAGAATTTTAAATTTTAAATTTGGTCTGCGGGTTTGTGGTGATCCAACCTAGATAGGCTTATATTTCTGTTTAAAATCAAATTCTCATAAATGTGTTACCTGTCAACGTAATTATAGGTATTACAAATCACCTGTAACTTTCAAAATGTTTACAGTTGTCTGAAACATAGATTCCGCTGTCCTCCAACGAACCTTCCGACTTTCGAAGAATGAGAGATAGGTGGTACCTATATATAGTATATATATATATATATATATATATATGTACATAGATCTTAAAAACTATGGACAATAAAACAGCTAGATTACCATTACTGACCATAGTCTAAGGCCGAACTGCCAATGTCCAGCGAACATGCACAGCAAACAGCGTTTCACACGAATCATATATCTACACTTTCATTCGACCGTCGACATAACACCTTAAATTTCGTATACCTACTTATAATAAAATATCACATCAGCCAGCGCACGAAGTTCTTCATCAAACTGGCGACGCGTGCCATATTTCATACATACCTATACTTCAGCACAGCCATACATTCATCAAAAATATCATATTCACGATTGAAAAAAAAATAGGCCAGCTAATACCTACCTACAGTACACAAAAATATAATACCTAACCAAAAACAATTGACCTACGTGTGATACGTTCGTTCTAGGCACCTTAACCTGCAAAACAAACAACTAATTTTTGTCAAAACACTCGCAACATCGAGTAGCATAATGTTCGTGGCTAAAAGATAGAGTGGAAATGATCACGTATAGCGCACGTAGCACCAGAAATTTTTATAATACGAATGATACCCGGTGAACCACAAATAAGGCAACCTGAAAATAATAATAGGCTGTATTGATTTTTTTTTTCTTATTTTAATTGTAAAAATGTGAGGTGTTTTAACAGGAGTTGATAGTTAAAATTGATGTCAACCTATTGACGTTTCTATGTGTTATGGTAGACCATATCCACACGCTGGGTGTAATCATAGGGGTACTCGGCTGTATTTTCTGAAATTTTCGTTCTTTGGTAGGTTGCGAATTATATATGTAAGAATATGTATTCACATTCTTAAAATAACCGCAGTTTCTGTCTGTGTTTCGCACTCGCTGATATAGTGAGTTGCAGAGATCTCTCATATATATATTAGATTTGTATTATATTCATCTATTGATGGATTTTAAGTATGGAAAGATGAAAGATGTGTCTACATGATTCTTCATTATTTTCTAAAGAGCTTACATATATTAACTATTATCGAGAATTATCTAAGTAGGCTATAGTAAGAGATTTTAATTTTAGATGAGTAAAAAATACGCCATACTAACCCTCTTTTCCCATTAGAAAATGTTCATTTAAGGACGGTTTAAACACCGTTCTCAGTTCCGCAACCTCTAATCTGTATTCTTTAAAGTTGGGAAACTTTAATTTTTAGACAGGTTATAGGGTCCTTATTCACAAACGTCACCGTAACCTCCCTTCACTTAAACTTCACTTAAAAATGACTTTTGGCACAATTTTGTATTCAAGGGTGTGGTAACATTTTATTTTTACATTGGAACTCTCATTAGAGATACAATGTTCCCACATTTCTAAGTACGAAACTATGCAAAATACTTTTTTTAAGTGAAATTTAAGTGAAGGGAGGTTAAAGTGACGTTTGTAAATATGGGCCTAGATCAAGAGAAACAGTATAAACCAAACACATGCAGTGATTCCCTTTAGCAAACTTTTTATGTATTAGATCATACAGAATAAATCAACTAAACCTTCCTGTAACTTTTAGATTCATGCTACAGTGTTAATGATGATAAACAGAAGCGGAAAACAGATATTTTCCACTGTAGTTGTTTTCTACGCCTGTGTCGAGCGAATTTGAAGTTTTTTTTCACTTTTTTTTTCTATTTATGTGAAAAAAAAAAAAAAAAAAAAAAAAAAAAAAAAAAAAAAAAAAGCCGAATTAAAGACTGTGAAACCATTATGGTGAGAAGATCATTGGTTAAATGGTAAATTTTGTACCTATCCGCTGCATAACTACGAGCGATGCCGCAGTTTAAAGCTAATCTCATCTAAAATTAAAATAGTATACAGGACCTACAGGGTTGGACAGTATGCGATCAACTTGGCGATTACATCACTCGGATTCGCCTCCCTCCACAAACTTTTCCTTGTTAATCACATACTTTCTTTCCCTGTCGTGTAATCTACTATTTCGTCAACCAATTACAATCAACTCTCCACCAAGAAATTCAAATTTTTGGGTGACATTCACCATAAAGGAAATTATAGGTTTTGTTTAGGAACGACAACTTCGAACTTCAGTATTTTGAAGACTTTGAGTTTGGTTAGAGCACGTACTGAGCAGTTCTTAGGTGCGTTGTATTGAAAATTCTGTACCTTTTCTTCCACGTAGATCTGAAATCGAATATGTTAATGGCGTTTTTTTGTTACCTCATCACGATGTCTATCTTGTATAAATCGACTTCATAATTTGCCTACAGACTCACACAAATGCCCAGAATAACTTTAGCCAAACAGAATTTATGAAAGTTCGATCGTTTAGCTGTGATTGAGCTTTGAACTTACAATTATGTCACTTGGTGTTTTAAACGTTGGATGATGTCACGTAACCTAATGGTGGTTTACGCATAGATAACTGGTTAGGAAGTAGGGGGAGTCCTACCTTCGAATCCCATCTAATAGTTTATTCTTGAAGTTGACTTTTTTTTGTTTTTTAAGCAATAAAGGCACTGTTTTAAACTGTTAAATAAGGTGCCAGAGGTGAAGGTTTTTTTTTTTTTTACCTCATTGGATAAAAGCTTCTTTTCAGTTCTGCTTCAGGCTTATAGTTTGAGTTACCAGAAATAAATATTTAAAAAACTGGGAGCTATAGTCAAGTTTTAAAGTTATCAAAAAAGTTTTGGTTCTCGACTTGTTCTTTTGAAAGTTAGTTCATAGTTTAGCTTTAGGCTTGTAGTTTGAGTTATGAGAAATGAAATCTCAAAAAATTTAAAACCTTAAACAACACAGAAAGTTTTTACCAAAAGTTTTTTTGTGGGCCTGTTTGGTTGAAAGTTAATTTTCAGTTCTGATGTAGAATTGTAGGGTGAGTTTTGAAATGTGGAAACTCTAAAATCTGGGAACTGAAGAGTAATTAAGTTCGAAAGTTTTCACGAAGAGTTATACTTTATTTGTTTTTTAATCCACATTAATTGATTTTTTTTATTTTTCAAATGAATAGTGATCTTGACTTTGTCCTGCACGAAGGACGAGTAGTATTTGCTAGTTTTACATAAAACGTCACAACAGATTTATCATAAGTAGGAACTAAATTCTCCTACTTTTCCTCATTGAAATTACTATAATATCTACGTATCTAACTATACAAGACTTTTCATAGATTTTTAATTTTTCCTCAATATCATACATAGTTGTTCTCATTTTCTGTCTCATTTTAAGTGAGAAGGATAGTAGGTATAGCATTGTCGTAGCATTTCTAAATAAAATCAACTCCCAGAAACATAGCATAATTCTTGGTTCTCGGGAGTCGTTTAAGAGAAGGGGCCAAAAAATAATATTAAACATAAAAATGAAAAAGTCAAACAAACATCAAAAAATAAATAAATAAATAAACAAAAAAATACACAGAAAAGAGAAACATACTAACCGTTTCAAGTAAGTGATTGTCACTCACCTACTTTACGCACTTTGTAACACAAATACCCAGCTATTATGTTTCCACGCATATTTGGGTTAACGGACATTTTTCTTTCAAACAAATCGGTTTTTACTGATAATTCGAAAAATGTCAAATCGATTGCAAAAAAAAAATGGTATAAAACCACTATAAGATCACCTTCTATTAAGTAAGAAACAGTTTATGAAAATCGGTCCAGTAATTTTCCAGATATCCGAAAACACACATCCAAACCTACTTACGTATGCATACACACAGTTCAAATTGAGAACCTCCTGTTTTCTTGAAGTCAGTTAAAAATAGAACTTTTCATATTTTTCATTTGAAAAAAGATTACCTATCTCTAAGATAAAATGCGAGAATTTACTCGATCCATTAATAATTCATGTTACCGTAATAACATTGTACGGTAGGATAAGAATACTTAAAAATGTATTTTTGAGAGACTTATAGGCTATGACTCCCCTACTCAACGTGCACTAAAATAGCGTACCATTAATAAATAGAAAATGTTTCTACGTTCCATGCAAGGTTTTGATTAAATGTTGACCATTTACCAATTATGCTGACGATTCTAAACTGTGGTGGTCCAGGGAAAAAATTCCCCACACAGAAGAAAATTCCAAAAAAATACCAAACTTTCAGTGAAAAAACTACACAATCCGTATAAAAATCATCAAAAATTTGTTGAAGAGCAAAAAAGAAAAATAATCTCAACTCCACGAAATTTTTTGCCATTTCCCTCCCTCAAAGAAAAAACAAAAACAGGCTCTGGATCTGCCACTGATTCCGAACGAAACTAAAATTCAAGAAATGGACCGCTGTCACACAGCTGGTTGGTAAGTAAGCACCGAGTACCGTACGTATATTTAAAGAATCATCACGTAGAAACAAAGTGAATACAAACCAAAGTTCAACATTTTTATTACGAAAAAATGTGTGCGAATGTTGGCCGATAATATAGGTACTACATGAATTGATGATATCATAATTAGAGGAAAAACAAAAAATGTGAATGATTCATAAGCGATCTTAAAAAGATCATAATTATTATTGGTAGGAAAACTAACGTGTTCAATGCGCAGAAAAAAACCGATAAATTACAGGGAAAAGATACAAATAAAAATTTATGTACAGCCAAAAGACGATAGTACGTAACTTACTTATGTTAGCCTTTGACGAACGAAAAATGAGTGAAAAAGGGAATTTTCAAAATTTTACGATACTTGTTTCTGAAGAACTGAGGTCTGATACAAAAAATGAGAAAAAATATAATTTTTTAATTAAAACAAATCCCTGCAGCTTACTTACCTGTATGGGTACTCGGAGGGGTGAACAGAATCATGTGGTTTACAACTTTTAACGGGTCAAAACGAATAAGTAAGTCAGCTGGTTATGACTGAGAGGAATTTCATTTTTCCCTCAAAATAAGTCGAATTCATATAATTCCATAATTAAAGCTTTATTCCAAAAAGTAACAAAAGGTAAGTACATCAGAATTTTTCTACTTCTATTTTTTATAATAGAATATATGGCAAGGCTCAGTGTTCGATTCATTTACTGAATTTCTCTTGTTCCCACGTGTGTGTAGAATTTACCAGTGGCGGGTCTAGAGCGTCATTTTGGGGGGGATGCCAATAATTTTGAGGTGTTGACTTTTTTTTTTAATATGAAACGCATTTTTATTTTCACTATAAGGTAAAAACGAAAGTTTGCAGGTGGCTGGCAGGGGCAAACCTAGGGGTGAAGAGAAGAAAAAAATGTGTCTGTGTAAGTAGGTGCGTGTGGTTGTGCGCGTGCGCACGGTACAAGATAATCTTTTATTTTCAGATTTTATTATGTAATACTCTATTATAGTCTATATTACATCATTGGACATGTGTTTTGAGTCGCTGAATTCGAATTATTGATAGTTATTTTATCATCAGACGTATTCTTCGACCCTCATTGGGCCCAAAAAGAGTGACAATTTTTTATTTTCAGATTTTATTGTGTAATGTGTCATCGGACATGTTTTTTTAGGTAATGAATTCGAATTTGATGTTAATTTTATCATTAGATCCATTCTTTGACCCTCATTGGGCCCAAAAAGGAGAGAATTTTTTATTTTAATATTTTATTACGTATAATATCAGTGAACACTTAGCTCCGAGTTGGGGTTCGAGGTCCAAGGAATCTGTGAAGCAAATCTGACACCGTGGGCACCTAGTACATATATATATATATATATATATTTATAATTTTATATAAAAGTTAATTTCTCGCCTCTACAGTATAGGATGAAATTTTTGTCTGATTGTCATGAAATTTGAAACAAACTATATTAATAGCCAACAACCTGTCCCACTGATTTTGTTACAGATCAGCTGTATGATACTTTCGGTATTGTTGTTTGGTTTTGTTTTAGCTATAAATATTTAATTTTTAACCAATAGTTACGAAATTCAAAATAACTGTTTATTATAATTCATTATAAATAACTATTAATTTTGGTGCGGATCAATTTTGTGGGGTACTTTCAATAACACTATTTTTATTTCTAATTTGGCTGTGAAGAGCCTAATTTTGGACCAATAAGAATTTAATTCAGTATAAATAGTAATCTATTAAGAACTATTCTAACATTTTGGCTATAAAATACTTGATTTTGAACCAATAACTAAGAAATTTTCAAAAAATATCAACTATAATTTATTGCAGTATATTAGCAATTCTGGTGCGGATGGGTGGGAAGTTATTTCAAAAAGTTAATTTTTGTTTAGCTTTTGAGGGAGATGATTATTTTTAAAAGTGTAATTTTACGTTAACAGTTACAAAATTTAATAATAACTTTTTATTGACTAATTTTATAATTTTCAAAAACATACTTTTTCTAATAGAGCTGGTGCTGCATTTGACCGTTATTAAAATGTGTTCCACATTCACCTGGCTGGTACTTTTTTTGTTTCCTTTTTCTTCAACACAAATTCTGACAATTTTTATTTTGATACCTATTACATCACACTTCAAATTTTTTCACTTTCATTTTATTATTTTTTTCCAATTACTAACAATACAAATATCAATTACGGTCGATACAAATATTTTGGGACCACCAATCCTCTTCCTTACACACTCCTATTCATTTAAAAAAACACTTTTATACTTTTATATTACTGGCTATATGCTGATATCAATTCTGTCACTCATTCATTGAACTTCATGCATCTCCATTTCTAAATAATTTCTAATACTTTATACTTTACATATTTTCTTTGCTGCAATTGCATGCTTCCAAGATGTAATTTCGAGAAAAACTTTATTTATTCTTCAATTATATCGAATCTGTCTTCCTCAAACTCTGTAAATATCGGTCACTATCGATGCAAATATCAATTACTATCGATATTTTTCTGCACTTTTTTCAAGTTTTCAGAATTTATACTTTTTTTTTTTTAATTATGGACGAAAATTTGCGAACTAGGTTTTCTAGCGAAGTATTGCAGCACTAGAGTTTTTTCATCTCATTTTATTTCTAGAAGATTTTACTGCAGAAATTTTCAAAATAATTATTTTTCTCTCCATACAGCATTTTAAGACTTTTTTTTTCAAGGAAAAAATAAACTCTTTATAAAACTGAGTTCAATGGGAAGTAATAACAAAATAATTTTTCAAAGTGAAATTTCACATTTTCACGCGAGTTCGCAGGCGAAGCTAAGAGGGGTAGGAGGACGTTTCCCCCAAAATCTCGAGCTGAAAACATTATTTTACAATTGTTTTCCAAATACTGTAATATTGTACTGTAGAAAATATTTGACTCTTGAAAAAAGTTTCCCCCACCCAACAATATTTCTGCCTGCGCTAATAAACGAGTTTTCGTTTTCGTATAGTTACGCCCATATTCATAAAAGTCATTTTAATCTCCCTTCACTTAAACTTCACTTAAAAATGACCTTTGGCACGATTTTGTATTTAAGAGTGGGGTAACATTTCATTTTTACATTGGAATTCTCATAAGAAATACGATGTTCCCACATTTTTAAGTACAAAATTGTGCAAAAAACTTTTTCAAAGTGAAATTTAAGTGAAGGCGGTTAAATTGACGTTTGTGAATATGGGCCTTAGTTCAAAATTAAATCAAACACACAGATAATCAGTAACGCAGCGTGAATAATGTAGTTGGGTAGACAATTCACAATCACAATTTTTTTCTATTGAATCATTTTAATTAAGTAGGTATGCCAAAACAAAAAAACAAAATATGGAACATTAAATGAAATTATTATTTCTTAGTTAGGTTATACAATTCATTATGAATTTGTTTGAAACCTAATTAAATGTAATTTTTACTCAGTATTCTGGCAAATACTTTTCATAATTTCATTTGTGTTCATTCACTAAATATCACCTACATCTTTGCCTATACTGCACCTGCGAATTTGATAAAAATTTACTTATAAGTTTGACTTTTTGTTTAAGAGTTTTTTTTTTTTTTCATAAAGTCTAGATGACAAATTACTGATAAGAATAAAAGTCACTGGTACAAGTGAACAACATATAAAAAAAAAGGTCATACACGCACCACCCCACAATAAAACAAAGAAGATAAAAAGAAAGAGAGAAAAAAATCAGTCTGGTGTCTGTAGCCCTGAACATGTGCAATATTAAATATAGAGACATGTCTCACTGCCACTTTAAAACGGCTACAATCAGTTGCCAGATAAAACTTATTTTTTCTATGAAAATTTTTTTTGAGAGAGACATAATGAAAAATATATCTGTCAATTTATATTGGGAACAAAGAAGGAAGAAAGGAAAACAAGTAGGCAATAAGTCATTGGTTGATGAATTCGACTATATACATAATGGACTGCATACTGATAAAATGTTGAAGGCAACCAAATGAAATGTACATTCCATTCAAAAGTTAATTCCCTTTTCAAACTGTAATTTTCACAATATTAAAAAATCAGAATTCTCAAATTGAATGTATTTTTAATCAGGTTTTCTTGTTTGAAATAAATTCAGTTATAGATAAAATACTTTGAAGATCAATAGTCGTAAGTTCGAGTTTATATATTAACAGTTTGTGAATATAAATTGTTATTAATCAGGATTCGGTGACAAATCAAACAGAATTTACCTACGATTTCTTTTAAATTCATCGCCGAAATTAATTAGGATTCAGCGACAAATCAAAGAGAATTTATCTACAAATTCTCTTCAATTTGCCCTTAAATTAATCAAGATTCAGCGACAAATTGAAAATTCACCTACAAATTCTTTTTGATTCGTCGCGTTAAATTAATTAGGATTCTTTCATTAGTGATGTTTTGTGCGTACTTCTGTGTAATTAGATTTTAACTCCCTTGCTCATTTACCGGCTTTGGCTGACTATCTTTTATTCATTCTTATGTCCGTCGTATACGATTGCTGACTTTCAATCTATAATCGTACATTTTAAAATGGAGTTGGAAAATATGAACAAAAATAATGTTTCAAAGAGAATTCATCTACGAATATTAAAAAGGAATAAATGACGCTATTTAATTTTAAAAACACTTTCATTTTGTAAAATGACAATGCAAATCCTCCAAATTATTTAATCAATTGACATATGATATTTGATAAATCCTGAAAAAACAAAACTTTCGAATGAAATGTACGCCTTCATGATGTCTCCATATAAGCCTATATTAATTTTATCAGTATGCGTAGTCCATTAAGTATATAGTCGAAGGTTGATGACGTGCATTATATTATGGTGTTAGCTATATTACCTATTATATAGGTATTTGCACTAATAACTTTTTTTTCTTTTTTTTTTTTAATATCTGTAGTAGTGTCTCACAGTAGCTTCGTCATTGGCAGATAATAGATATATTTAAGGAGCCAACGATCAATCTGAAATTAATGTTTTTGAAATAAAATAAGCACCTAAATTGACGAAAACAAAAATGAAAGAAAATTCAGCCGCAAAGTGAACGAAGAATATTATTATTTTTTTCATAAAATGAAATATTATCTTAGGTATCGAGTCTAATTTTGATTATTTACAACCATTCGGCCAAACGAGAAGCTCAAATTATCGTAGGGCTACTTTCACAAAATTGAGATCAAAAATTAATAATACCATCGAAGGTTGAAATATGAGTATAGGTACACGCGTATTCAAAGTAATATGCTTACTTATTGGATAAAATAAGTTAAAACATCTCTCTAGCCGGCCGCGTTACGAGATGAAACCTACAACGTTTGTTCCTGCCACTGAGCATTCGCAGGACCTTTTTGAGGAGAAATTTGATTTGGCTGCGAATTAATGGCAGGCGGAGAGGAAACAGTTTGCACTTCGAACGCGAGCTGACGGTTATTTTCGGCCATTTCTGTCATTCGCGGATTACTGAACAGTAAGTTTAGAACCGACGTCCGCCTAACGTCGGCAGAGTACACCCCTGACTGCATATCTCGCAGCTGTCTGTAATAACTGTAAATGACGATGGTGACGTACAACTTGAGCGGAAAATACGCGCTGGCGAGTATAACAAAAATTTCCGAATAAGTATCGAAAAATACGCTTATTGGCACGTATGGCCGATCGTTGACAGTTCGATATTCGCGGGCAGCTGAGGTGGTGCACATTACAAAAGATAGTATTAAGGCGGTTAAAAACAGACCCACCGCCGACATAATGATGACCGGTAGCAGATACGAAGGTCGTCTCTGAAAATGAAAAATCAAAATTTCATCCAATAATATTCCATCATACAACGCACCGAACAGTATTCGAGAAAATTCGATAATATTAATATTATACTCGAGGGCGTATAACAGGGGAGGTCCTGGGGGTATGGATCACCAGGACCGCCCCTCGGCCAGGAAACAAAAAGTTTGACCACCAATAATGGCGTATTTCTATCGGTTTTGGTTGTTTTTTGTTGTTGGGAGGTGGGGATAAAAAGAGACCACTGAAAATGTGTGGACCCTCCTGTTTGACTATACTCACATTTGAAACACCAAGAAGAGCGTAAATTATGGCCCACAAATTGATTAGATCCCACGGCATGGTGCAATTTGTCAGAGCGGATTCTATCGAAACAGAAAATATCGTAAATGTTTTATCTGGTTGGAGACGGGGGGGAGGGGAGAAGTCCTGGTTAGAGAGGGGGAGGGGAGAAGTGGGTTAAAACGCATGTTGATGCTCTAAGTTCGTTCCGCAAGTCGATAAATACTGTAAATAATAATAAATTAGTATGGGATACGACTGGGTGTTGTTATTTCTACCAGCTAGGGTGAGGAGTTGCTCGGATCTGTACTGAATATGAACGAGATTGCTCGTACTCCCAGGGTGTTCCTTTATTTTTTGATGTTATCATTATAGTGAGGAAAAATATACGAAAATTTAGCAAAGCTGAAACTACAAAATAAAAAGTCGGCTTTTCATTTCTTTTTTAATATTAATACTTTATAATATTCACAATGTTTTCGTACAAAGATTTCATTCTTGACTCGAAGAAAAATTGTATCAGTTTTGGTGAAGATGAGAAAAATATTGAATGTGTTATTGAAAGTGAAGAAAGTTTTGAAAAATTTTCACAAAAGCTGAAAGAAGCCGGCATTTCATTTTCAATCCGTTAATCAAATACTAAAAGTACGTCAATGAATTCTGGAAAGGTATCTCCTTACCTACTCAATTAACTTCAGACCTGTCAGACACATCAACTAAGCTACGAGTTGGACAGGTACTTGGGCTATTTTAAATGTGACAAAGTTTTTTTGGACACCACAATCTAATATTGTTTTCATAAAATATTCAACTTAAATTTGACATTACATCAATAATCTACAAAATCAATTAGGGTACTTAATTTTTTGGTAAATGTAAATTGAAAAGTGCAAAATTCCCACTCTCCAGTCTTCATTAACTCTAATGATAAAAAAATCTGATAACTGAGACTTGTATTTCTATATCACTTTGCATGATTCACTGAATCATTTGAAAATGAAGACCTCACCCAAGCTGGTAGAAATAACAACACCCGATACAACTGGACATAACATGAAAAAAATTACGTGAATAAGAAGTTGCAAATTAACAAATTGAAGGCGCTATTGTATTTTGAATATTGAAACATCACAATTTTCAGGTAGCCATGGCAGCAGAAATTCTAATAAGTGGAGAAGAATTTCTGACTGAGGTAATTGTGGTAGTAGTGACCTGGTTTAGAACAATATTTAATTACCATATTTTGCCTATTCTCAAAATTGACGGGGCTGGAACACGATGAAAATTTAGAAAATTACTTTTTCTCAACTCACACACCAAAAAGAGGTTATTATTAAATCGATTTTGATTGGCAAAATACGAAATTTCCAAAGCAGTTTGGTACATCGAAAATGGTTTTAATTTCTTCACCAAGTGTAGAAATTCAGTGTAGAAATGAGTTTTTTCTCAAAGGTATGTCGATTATTTCTTCGTAGCACCGTTCATAGGTAAGTAAGTAGAAAAATGTCACAATGAAAAAGGGCCATTTCACATGGTGATGCGTACACAAACAACCAAGTTCGCTTCTCGATAATATTTAATTATATCTAAAATTCTATTTATGAATTAAGTTTATCCGTTTCATCGAATAAATAATAACCTTTTTTTGGTGGATTCGTTGAAAAAAATATCGTACTCAACTACTAAGCCACTTGTGAAAATCACTCATTTTGCTAACTACTTGAGTAAAATACTATTTCTCGTAAGCAGCCAAAGGTCAGAAAAGTTGAATTTTCAATTTAAGGACAGAAAGTATGCGGTATTTAGGTAATTTATTGACTGTAATTTCGAACTGTAAGTCAGTGAGAATTTTCATAGTCAGACTGTAAATATGTTTAGGCTCTTCGTCAGTAGCGTACCAAAAGGGGATATGTGTGTTCAAACCCCTCCAGAGCAAACTTGTAACTCCTTCCGCCAATAACGGCTAACAGACGAGCGTTTGCAAATTTATTAAATTAAGTCAAAAGCAAAAACCAGTCAGTATCTTAATTTCAGTACGCTACTGCTATTTGTACTCGCAATGACGATATGATAAATAGTTTATTGAAAAGCCAGTACGTTCAAGTGGTTGATAGGATATTAAACGGTATGATATAACTTTCAAAATTTATTAATAAGATCAAAAAAAGAAGACCCCTCCAACAAAATTCCCAAAGGCGCCATATTCCCAAGTTCTAGCACCCCCCTAAAGTTGGGAAAAAATTAAGGATTTACTGTTACCTTTTCGAAATTTATCGAAAATTAATGAAATTTTGAATAGGGGAACAAGCATTTGTATTTTTCATTTTCACCTATTTTTGAAACTTTTTCGCACATTCAAAGGGAGAAGGGGAGAAGATGAATTGTTGTTGTCATTATTGTTAAATAGTTGTATTTTCTTAGCCCTGTATAGTGCATCGAAAAATGGATCCAGTCACTTAATTCAAAAAGGAAAAAATATTTAAAAAGGGATAAATTAATTTACATTCTTAGGAAAATTGAATAATTTCCTAGAAAAACCGGATTAAAAATATCTTTAACTTTTTTAGGGACCTTGGACCTTCGGTAAAATTTCGTGTCCTCAATTTCCCGCATATATCAATAGATTATTACACATCCGACGAAATCTTAGTGAAGAACTACAACTTAACCTTGGTTTTCGGCACAATTTTTCGCAAAAATCATCATATTTTCTCAAATTGATGAGACAAACTTCTTTTTTTTGTGTATTATTTCACCCGGATATGATTGTGAGACTCGTTTTTAGATGCAACGAAGTGCTAATAAAGTACATTTAGGTACTTAAAAAATTAAAACTCGCTCGTGTCCCCTACTCAACTTAAAAATGCGTGAGACATTCACAACACGATGAAAATGGAGAACATAAAATAATATCTGCTTACACCCCTAAATCAAATTTCAGTAATTTTTGATGATTTTCAGGAACCATACGGCAAATTTTTGACGGTTAAAATACAACTACATTTTTTCCAAAATGCGAAACAAAATTTTCTTTTCTCCAAAATTATATCTAAAAATTCAAAATTAAAAATACTTTTCTCCAAAATTCTAAATTATTTCCAACTCACATTTCATTAAGTTTGTCAAAAATAAAACATTTCAAATGGCAAAGATAAATTCCTTTTTAAAAAAGAAAATAATGTGCCTCTCCTGAACTACCCCTATTCCTGTAAAATTGTTAAGACCAATAATTCATCTTTCCAAAATTAATAATGCCTTTTAATTAGCCTCCAACTATAGCAAAAAATATTAATCTTTGTATTTCCCAACATGCACAGTAATTCTATACCTACATGAAACTGTCCAAAAATACCCTGAATACATCTCAAATAATGCGATGTAATTAACACTTCAGAAAAATTTAAGTCAAAATTCGATCTATTTTAGGAAAATATTAGTTACGAAAAAATTTTTTTGGTACCTACCTAATTTTAGAATTAAAGTTTTTCAAAAAAAAATTTTGAATTTTGAAAAAATTGTCCCACTCGCCGTTTCTTATCTTTGTTTCTTTCACTCTTGGAAGCCATGTATACTCGGAATAAACGGACTTCCAGCTGTTTTGTTAGAGGAACATTTTATTTTTCGACTGCTAGGAAGCTGGAGACATTTCTTCTCTCAAATTTTCTGATCCACACCACACCATCATCCCAGAAGACACATTTTTACCCAGTTTAATTGCAAACGGGGTATTAAAATTGAATTCGCAAAAAGGTTAGAGGTAGGGATGATAAAAATTATCCGTTTCATGAGAAAGAAAACGATTGGTACCATTTTCTGATTTCGACTTAATTTTTTTTATATATTCTAATTATGTACCTATGTATGTATGTATCGTCCAAAATTTTGTGTTCACGATTTTGAGAAAACTACAGAATGGATAAAACAAAAATTTTCACAAAAGATAACCATTATTATAGGTCTGAACTATGTTTGGTGTCTATCGGTTGATTAGTTTTTGAGAAAACTGGAAAACAAAAACTTTCTGGAAAAGTCGTTATTCAATGATTTTGAAAAACTGACCAAAAGAAACGGGCTGAAATTTTCACGATAGATTATCCTTATGTTGTTGAAAGTCCGATAAAAATTTTATGGCTATTAGAACAGCAGTTTTGAGAAAACTCGAAAAGAAAAATTTTTGTAAAAAATTTTGTGTTCTAGGTTTTGAGAAAACTACCTGAAAGCAGGACTGAAATTTTTATGACAGATAGTTATTAGGTATATAAGAACAGGTTTGAAATAAGTTTGGTGCTCATCGGTTTGATAGTTTCGGAGAAAACAGGAAAACAAAAAATTATTGGAAAAGTTGTTTTTCTAGGATTTTGAGAAAACGAAAAAAGGGGTGGAATTGAAATTTTTATGATAGATTATCCTTATGTAGATGCAAGTCTGATAGAAGTTTGATGTCTATCAATTCGATAATTTCTGATAAAACTGGAAAAGAAAAATTGTTGGAAAGAATTTTGTGTTTACAGTTTTGAGAAAACTACAAAAGGGATTGGGTTAAAGTTTTTGAGGAATATATTCCTCTAATATGGCCAATCTGATAGGAGTTCTGTGATTGTTGGTTCAGTAAAAAACTAAAAAACTAAATTGCTTTTTAGCAATAAAACATTAATAGATCGATATTTTTATTAAATATATCGATAACTGTTGTATCAATATTTTCGTATTGTACATAATATTTTTCTAAATTTGTACATTTATTATCATCATCATCATTAATATCAATCTATTTTCTATTCTTATTCCATTCATAAATACTCAGTCATTCAAATAAGTCTTGACTTGCTCGATGACATCATCATTCTACATAAACAGTTACTTTGTCTACACAGTCTCATGAACTCATTTCTTATTTATAATCCTTTTACAAACTTGCATATATCTTAATTTCTGCTAAATTATTTGTGAACACCCACTTTATATCATAATCTCATAAGACCATTAGTCATACTTCACATACATACATTTCTGTTAACCAGTAAGATTGAAACCCTTCTCCAACACTCTATAAACTCGCTCAAACCTCTTCTTTAGACTAATAATCTAACTACTATAAATCTCATGTTTTGTACTTCTAAATTCATTCTATTCTAATTCATTATTAATTCATTTTACTTTTATACTCTCTTGATGTTTTGTTACTGCTTATTACTTTTATGTTCTTCCTTGTTTTATAAACTTGACATTTGCACATGTCTCTGTCATAATCTCATCAACATATTTAAAAATTTATTGCAAAGTTTCACTAAGGCAAGACTAAAAATTAGAAAATGAGTATTTAAATTAAAAAAAGGCCTAGTTTCAATAGGCTTCAGACTGGAACATTTAACCTGATAACATTTTTATTTTCTGCTTGACAGTGGGTACTAATTTGATTAACGACGGTAAATTCATTAAATGATCAAAATAATGTACATTTTCTAGAGTAATGATTTCAACCAACTACATAAAATCACTTATTTTGAACAAAAATTATAACACACAATGATTTCAAGTCAATAATTTTATTATCTGAATATAATGAATGAAGTGAAATACTAAAATCATGGGATTATGTCATCCTTAAATTCAACCGTTTTTGTTTTCAAATAAATAAAAATCTTATCATCTCAGCAAGAATTGATATTTACTCATTTTCATTTCATATCGATAATTAAGTGAAGGAACTTTTGAAAATGTTAATGTATTTTTAATGGATTTACCAAATTCCATGTTTTTTTTTTTTTAATGCAACATCAGTATTGATGAAGCAATCAAATATCGATGTATAATGTAAAAACTATAGAGGATGTGGATCGATGAAGAAGAAGTTTTGTAACGTGAAATAAAGTAACAACCAAAGTAATGTCTCAGAAGCGTGTGTATTTAATATTAATCATATACAATAAGTGTAATTACAGATTGAGTGAGATAACCAAAGGTGTACTGAAATAAACGAGTGAGCAGTGGAATAGTGTATCAGTGTAGCCACGAACAAATATGTAAAAATATATTATAAAGATAGTCGTGTGTTTGCAGGAGTGAGAGGGGAGGATTGGTGGTCTCAACAAAAACAATGTTAAATGGGAATGATGGAATATAAATATTTGTAAAACATTTTTATTTAAAAAAAGGACAATTTCGTTTTAAAACTCCTAAAGAGAAGGGAAAAATTTTATTATATTAAAAAATTTCTTTAAATAGTTACCCACGTTTTTAAAACAGGCCAAAAATAAGAAAAGTAATTTACCCTAGCCCCATACAGATTTATAACCTCATACAGAGTGTCCTGAAAATTTGTGATTATGAATTTTCATTACTATATATCAACATACTTATAAGATTTAAAACGAAAGATGTGGGGTGCATTCATTTGATAATAGTACGGAGGGTGAAGAGTAGCTGTTGTTCAGAAAACTCACACAACAGTTCATATCATTTGTAGTGCAATAAAACTGTTAGTGACTTAGGTGAACTATTAATGTATCAACACATATCAATTATCGATTGCATGGGCCCAACGTTTTTCGTTTCAAATCTCACAAATATTTTCATAACTATTAAAATCCACAATCATAAATCTGCATGGGGCTAGGATAAATTATTTTTTATACTTTTTCGTCAGTTTTAAAATCGTAGTAAATTTAAAAAAAAAAAAAAAATTTATTTAAATAATTTTTAAAGTAAGTACATTACTCACTCTCTTGAACGACACAATGTACGGCGAGTTCGAAAGGAAGTCACATATGACAAAATTATATTTTTGAACATGGAAATACATGGAAACAAGTCTAGGCTAATGACTTCAGCCACCGATGATATTAATGGCAGACAAAATTATGAAAAAATCTTACCTCCTTCAATCATATTCGTATATTGAACAACGACTAAGATGTTATTCGTGATTGAAACAATTTCGCCAATCTGCAAAAAAAATTAAAAACTTTTGAAAGTGTGTAATGTGGTACCTAAGTTTTCAAACAAAATCAACACCGAATATATTATTAGTTTATATTAACACATTTATTATAAATGAATATGTAGAAGCACACATACCAGAGGTGTAAACTTTCGTGTTTGCGTGTTTTCAATGTAAAATTAATCACAATAATTTAAATATTATTATTTCTTACTATTTTTTTTAGTCTTAATCAATATTATATTGTACCAAATATCATATTTATTTTAAGTAAGTATTAATTTAATTCAAAAATATTTTAGCACCTATTTCTGTAAAATTAAATATTTTTATTAAATGACTGGAAAATTTTTGCAACACATGGAATTTTCACGGTTTGACCAAACCTAAACATCAAAATGAGAAAATGAGTAAGAGATTTATAATTGAGATTAAGCTGAGAATCTTTCAATTTATGCAGTAAAATAAAATTGAAAGTAATTATTAATTACTATTAATAGTGATATCCCATGTGCCAACTGCGCTTGGCGCGCATGTCTCAAATAGCCAACTTCTCAATTTTGGGAATCTTTACCATACTTATCTAGAGGTTTGGACATGAATTATTGAGTGACATGTTTCTGACAACATTTTGTATGATGTCAAATCACTAATTTTCAACACTATTTGTTCGAAAATCGGACAATTTTCTCAACTGTCTAATTAAATTTTAGACTCGTTGGCTATATCTCTCAGTTTATGGGCTTCCGTATAGCTCCATTTTTTCTTATCTCAAAGAATAAACTGTTAGTTCAAATGGGTTCAAAATGTAGTTCGCCTCAATTATCATTAACTTTATCTGATTTTAATCTCGACTAATAATTCGAGTGAACTAACCAAACAAGATCTAATATCGCAGTTAAAACATGGTTCAAACTGAATGTAGGTTCGTAATGTCCATACAGTGTATCATTTAAGAAAAGTTCATTTTTTACATCACGATGGTGATATTATTGTTTCTCGATAGAGCCGTGGCAAACGTAGGTTTTTGGCTCAGACTCCCAGGACCAAAAAAAAAAAAAAAACTCAATATCGAAGCTATTAAAATATGACCGAATCTATTTTGTGATAACAGTTGGGAAGCAGAAGGAGGGGAAGCTCCTATATGAGCGAAGACTGGAAGAGGAGTGAAATAATAAGACGTTGTTTTCTTGTTTGGGAAAATCTACAAGATAAATAATGGTGGTAAATCTGAACCCTCTCATCCATGAGGAAATGCAGCCACGGACCCTCGTTCTCCAATATTATGTTACAAAGACAGAGGAGGATGTACGAGAGGAAAAAGGAAAATTTCTGGTTCAAACGCCAAAAATGAAAAACAAAATGAAAAGTAAAAATGCAAATATGACACAGAATCTAGATAAAATCGACCAAAGTTCACCACCCTCCCAAATTCCAAAAAACAAAAAGAAGATAAAAATGAAAAGAAAAAAATAGAAATACCTATTGGTAGTTATGACACAGAATCCAGATAAAAACCGCCAAAATTTATTGAAGAGCCAAAAAAAAAACTCAGCTCCCCAAAATTATTGGAATTTACCCTCCAAAAAAAAAATGACCCTTTGGATCGGATCCGCTACTCAACGTATGAACGTGAGGATATTTTAAACTAGGTCTATATTTATAAGTTAGGTACCACGTTAGTTCATACATTTAACCATATATATATTTAGTTCATCTATTCAACAGAAAAAAAAAAAAACAAAAAAAAAAAACACCAACACATTTACCAGATAACTTCCAGCTGGAAGTTATCCAGAATTCAACAATGAAAAAACTCTAGCACAGTAAGTGGGTTTTAGAGAAAAATAATTATGAATTTTGATAGTCAACTTAATTATCTATAAGTTTATATGTATTAATGGTATGTTATGATTGTATGAAATTTGTTAGGTATTGACAAAATATTAGACAATGTGAAATTTGAAAGCTTATTTCATGAAATGAAAAATTAATTATGATGATAAAGTATGGTACATAATCATATAGTTTAAAATAAAACCAAAGAAATAGAATAATATGATGAAATTAAAAAAAAAAAACACGAACATGTGGTTAATTTTTGTAAAAAAAAAGTTCATGCAAATTGTGGCGACACATATCGGCGGAGTACTCTCTTCACCATCACCCGGTGCCATGGCTGAGTGTATACAGTTGCCATATTTTGGTGATGGTGGCGATTGAAGTAGGTATTCCGGTCGGTTGAGGGTTCTAATCCCCGGGCTGGCAGGAAACCTACATTGGTAACCCCGACGTGATCTGGGAGATGGTGAACAGCACCATCTCTTGGAAGAACATGTCAGCCCTCTAGTTCACCTACTCTCCACCTCACAATGTGATGGCATTGAGCACACTAGTGGTGAAGCAGTAGATTGTACTGGTGTGATGTAGGGATGTATTTGGGAGGGGCATCCACCACTCCCTTACACCCACCTACCCTTCCATTAGTAGCTCCACCTCCATTGAATTGTACTGAGCACTGCTGTACTGGAGGCAAGTAGTGTGGCGACACATATCGGTGGAGTACTCTCATCACCATCACCCGGCGGCATGGCCGAGTGTATACAGTTGCCATATTTTGGTGATGGTGGCGATTGAGATAGGTATTCCTATCGGTTGACAGTTCTAATCCCTGGGATAGCAGGAAATCTACACAAATTATTTTAAAAGAAAAGGAAAAAAAGATTTACCAGAAGTACCGTCCAGTTGATTCACAACAAAATTGGTAGTATGCTACCGTATAGTAAATTATAGTAAATATTTGTTTCAAATTTTGTGCATAGGGTTCCAAAATTCCGCATTTTATGATCAATATAAAAACAAAAATAGTAGTACTGGAAGTACCATCAGGCCGATCCGCACCAAAATTAATTGATCTCATCCTTGAATTAATAAAAATGTTTGTACTATATTTCATGATTATTGAACAAAAATTGTGACCTAATTGACTTATATCTATCTACGTAAATATGTATATATATATATATATATTATATGAATTTGAGTTATTGGTGCCAAAATTTCTCTGAGATCATGAAACGAAAAACATACCCACCCCCAACCCTGGTGGCTAATATCGCACTGCGTAATAAGTTGATTATTTGAGAAAACCTCCTTAAAAAATAACATTGTATTATAGCCTCTGCTCCACATAAGGACCGCATGGGAGGAGTGAGTGATGTCACAACCCCCATACTTTAAGCCATTGTAAGAAGACCAAATATTGTAAAATTTGAATGAAATTATGACTTTTCTTTTTGTTTTTTGGTGGGGGAAGGTTTCAAAATACGAAGTGAATTTTTTACAATTTAATTTGCGCGTCGTAAAACTCTATGGATTGCACCAACCCTGCCTCTAAACCACATTAAATCATATAGGCCATAGCTCGAAATGTGTCAACAGGTACTCAAGTAGTTTGCTGCTAAAGGTACGATGATTCAACCTGTTATTTTAGTCTTGCCAAACTTTCAAATCAGAAAAATAAAAGGCAGGGTGAAGGAAAGGAAGGTGTATCATAAACGAAAGTTGATTTCAGCTTCACTCGAAAACCATGTTTTAGACACGCCACAAAGGAGGATGATACACCTACTTAGTGTTGAATTCTCCTCAAAAATCTAAAATTGATGTCCCCAATACAGAGATATTCGTATCAAGTTTGATTAGGAAAAAATAATAATATTGCGAAACGATATTTTTTACTTACTAGTAGAAGCCATAGCAGGATCTGGGTGCCTGCTTGTAACGAGAATCCACAACAACATTGTTTTACACGAAACATGATTTCAAAGATTTCCTAATGAAATAGGTACCTACGCGATTAAGGATGAAATATTTTTCGAAGTTTATCAAACAAGCCACAGTAAGAGGTTGAACTATGATCAACTACAAATCGACGAAAGCATTAAATTGAAACCCGTACAGTTGATTACCATCGATATCAATCTCTCAGACGAAAAGTAAAATGGTTTGCAGAGATAACAAAGCAAGTAAATACCCAATAAAACTATGTTCGATTGATGAAGAAAAAAAATAAACCTAATGATAAACGAAAGTCTGCAACTTCATTCAATGTTTGTACGCAACTGTACTGCTTGAGCATGCACATTAAAATGTAATTCAGGTGGTTGCTACCTCAACGACTCAACTGTATATCCATTTCTTCGATCTAATCAAACGATTCCTTAAAAGTTTTTATTACGAAAAGTTTTTTTTCATCCAGTTTCTCAAATTATTGAAAATGGTAACTTCTCACCTTGACGTAATTCTGTTGAAGGAAAAATAACTGATTTAATTTATTAAATTTATTAGGCCTATCTACCTATTAGATTTACAGAATTATACTCGTACGTAGATACCTACAGCTAGTTCAATGGTGATTTTTGATCGCGATTTGGTCCATTTGTAAACACAACAAATTATAAATGCTTGAATAAAATTAAAAAAAAAAAACTCCAAAATGACGTCGATCCATTTTTAACCGACTTCAAAAAAAAAGGGGTTCTCAATTTGACCCTTATGTATACGGGGTGTCACTGTTTCTCTTCCTACTCCACAATGGTTTATAGAACTTGTTTAGACAAAACAATAACTTCTTTTCACATATTATTTTTTCGGTTCAAAATTGGCCAACTTGTTGGCCAGTAAAAAAATATGAAATGGTGAATTTCAGAAAAAAAAGAATTAAAAAAATATCTTTTAAAAGTCCTGCTTATTCGCCTTAATCGAGTCAAAATTACGCTCAATCGTCTGAAACGGAAAAAAAATTACGTATGTTAAACAAGTTGCATAGCGCACGTTGAAAGGCAGTTCCACAAAGACATGTTTTTACGATACTGCTTTTCAACGTGCACTATGCAACTTGTATTACACACATACGTTTTCGTCCTGTTTCAAACGGTTTGAGTGCAATATTGACTCCGACTATTCATAACTACATGAGTAGAACATAGTGATAACGCGAAGGCAAGATATCTCTTATAAATAAGTATTATTGGAGGAATAAAGTCTTTCTGATTTTTCTTTTTATCGACGATTTTTGACATCCTTCATGCTTAAAAGATCCGATAACAAGTGAAAAATAGAGTAATTTTTACCAAAATGAAAATTTTTGTAATTTTATGAACATTTTGAAATAAAAATCACCTTCTCCCAATTATAATTATTACGTTGCTTTCACCCGCGCTGTATGACCACCCTTAGAAGCTCAATCCATATAGTTATTACATAGTCAAAATATTCAAAAATAGGTGTACGTAAAAAATGGACTACGCCGTATATTTGTGGTGCCGTAATACCGATATAATTATGTCGATAAGAGGTCTTAATATCGATTAGTTTTATATCGATATAAACTCTTAATAAGAATACAGTTAAATACAGCAAACTCGGCTCGCCTTTATTTCGAATTTTCAGTTTTTTTCTCTTCTTTTGGGTTTTCAAGCTTTAGATTTGAATGTTTTCGACATAATAATATAACATGTAAAGATACGAAATTTTTTCTATACACGGCGTCACTACACCGCACAGTATGAGTGCCACAAATTAAAATTCCTCTATATTGTAGATCCGCGTGTTATTTTCGTAAGTCTACTCTCTTTCACAAATGGGAGTGAATTCATAATAATTTTTCTAAACTTTAACATAACTAAAGATATTCACATTTTGCACGCTCTTTGCGGAATTTTTGTCAGAAAAATATCGAACAAATATGTTTACTGAAACTAATTTCACATTCTCTCTGCGATCTCTATGGATGTACGACGGCCGTATAACTTCGTGTACTAGTGATGGGTAGTTCGTTCACGAGTTAGTTCTGTTAAACGAATCCTAGAAGTGAACTAATCGATCATTTAGTTCACTTCTAAATGAACTAGTTCATTAGTTCTTTCTTTTTTGATAGTTCTCAGTTCCTATCAGTCTACTCTACTCGATCCGTTGATCGAACTGAAGTTGAAGTAACTAGCAGTCGATGAGTGAGTCAAACAATTAACCAATTGTTCTAGCATGAATTTATGAATACAAGTCGATCATAATATCATATAATAAATCAGTTGATTGTTGATTTACATGATATGAGCCAATCATGAATCAGCTGATTGAAGTGATCGAGTTGAAAAATTTACTGAACTACTGAACTAATTGAACTAGTTCAGTGAACTAGTTCACTTTGGTGAAGCAAACTCAATGAACTAAATCCGCAAAATGAACAAAAATTCACAACTCTATCGTGTACTAAACTTTTTAGCAGGTTTTCAAACCTGCTATTTATAATCCGAGTTGTGGTTGGGAGTATGATATTTTTTGTTTTACAAAAAATCACGACTTTTGGCATAAAAATCATAAATTATTACATGTATTTGTACGTATGTGGGTGTGTGTGTGTGTGTGTGTGTGTATGTGTGGTGTGTGTATGTGTGTGTGTATGCATGTGTTTGATTTTAGTATCTTGGTCGGACACACACCTGACTCCTCACCAGCTTTAGTCGGACTAAAAACGTTGGTCGGACACACACAAGGTCCGACCAACGTTTTAACTGTTTTTTTGGATTCAGGGGGTTATATTTGCATTGAAAAAGTTGGAAAATGTTAGTCTTGTAAAAAGTCCGACTAGCATACTTATGGCCCACTCATCAAATGTTACACCCCGTGTGTGAAATTTTATTTTGGAATTGACAATAGTACTACGTTGGTCGGACTTCTGTGTGTGACGTTGGTTAGACTTGAGTCTGCTGGTATGTTAATCAGACCTTTTAAAATCAACGTTGCCACAGTTTTGGTTATGATGTGACAGCTGCAAATAATAATAATACTGGATAATAAAGGAAAAAAAAAAAAAAAAAAAAATTTTCCAGTTGACGTTGACAAGAGATTTTTTTTAGTCAGTACTTGTGGTCTGTCTTACGATAGATGCAAATGATATTAAAAAAAAAAAAACATTTTCAAGTCAACAGTAAGATGAGAGTTAACCTTGAAATTTACCAATTTTAGTGTAAAATTTAATAATAAAAAAAAAATACACACCCGTTGATATTGATGTATGTTCTATTGAATTATTTTCTTTTCTGTTCATTCTTTTGTTGTTTCTTCCCGTGAGTGTTCTATTTTTTTTTTTTTATTACACGTGGTATTATATTATAAGATGATTACATGTAAAAAGGCAGTGACAGAGAATGGTAAATGGCATTTGATTAAAATAATTGAATTTTTTTGAACTACCTACCTATCCTGGATAAACTGTGTAGCATTTTTTACTAGGTACATATGTTATAGAAACGTGGATCTAAGGTATGGTCAATATACCGGGAATTTTATTTCAAAAACATGGTCTTACAAAATGAGCTACTTGACCTAGCAAGCTATCTTTATTTTCTGAAGATCCAAACCAAGATAAAAACTTCACGTAAAGTTCTAGAAATATCTGTCAGGCACTTAGACGACACTTTGTTAGGCCCACATGGAAATGATTGAGAAATTGAAATGTGGACTTTTTTCTTCTGTTTGTTTAAAAAAGTAGTACGCCTATGCATCAGTTATTAAGAAAACCCCCGAATTAGAATATGTATAAAAGTAACAGAAGTTGTAGAGAGTGTCAGGAAAATTTTAAGGTTGGTAAATTGGGGGGTGCGAAGGTTTGAAAGGATTAAAAGTTAATGAAATGATGATCAAAATCCTTCTCAAACTTGAATGAAAGGAGTGACTAGGAAAGAAAACTGCTTATCAAAAAGAACTAAGGAAATAATGAAAAAAACTCTAGAGCAGCAAGCCTCGCTGGAAAAAGTAGGTTTCTGAGAAAAAAAATTATGAATTTTGATAGTTAAAATAATTGTTTTAAAGCTTATAATGAGTAAATGGTATGTTATGATTAAATGAAATTTGTCAACTGTTGACAAAATATTAGACATTGTGAAATTTAGAATTATTTCTTGATATGAAAAAATCAGATCTTGAGGAAGCTCTACCGGAAATATTGTCAAACCAAAACTGATAGCCAGTGGCGTAGTTATGGGGGGGGGGGTATGGGGTTAAACCCCCAAAATTTTTTTTAAACAACAATTTTGTACACTAATAATTTTTTTTCAAGTTTGTAGTTTTTAGCAGTCGAAAACCTCCTATCAAATTTGGTCTGACTTTCACAATAGGGAATGGGACTTACATAGTTATTTGTTTCATGATCTCCAGATTCCAAAAATACCCATCTCGCATTTTCATATTTCTTTATTTATTTTATTTAATTTTTTTTTTATTCCGGCCTATATTTTTTTGGGAAACAAAAACAGACAAATGGCTGAACCAATAAGGCTGAAGTTTGCACCAGAGGTCAGTTTCAGTGTAAGAAGGGTCTGATAGAAATTTTGAGTCAATTGGTTTAGCGTTTTCGGAGATATTGGCCAAAATATAGCTAAAATGAGCAGGTTTTTAAGGTTCATTATACCACACCCCTGTGCCACAAATTGAAAACCTGCTTTTCTAGCGGGGCATGCTACGCTAATATTTTTAAAATTTTCTTTTCATTAAAAAAAAAACAATTCTAGCGCAGCATGCTCCACTAAAAAAGCAGGTTTTCAATTTGTGGCACAGGGGTGTGGTGTAATGAACCATAAAAACCTGCTACAAATTCGTACTTTGGGATTTTGTAAAAATAATGTTTTCATTTAGCCAATATCCTTGGAACCGCTAAACCAATCGGCTCCAAATTTCTATCAGACCTTTCTCACACTGAAACTGACCTCTGGTGCAAATTTCAGTCTTATTGGTTCAGCCGTTCGTCTGTTTTCATTTCCCAAAAAAATATAACCCAAAATAAAATAAAATTAAATAAAATAAATAAAGAAATATGAAAATGCGAGATGGGTATTTTTGGAATCTGGAGATCATGATACGAATAACTATGTAAGTCCCATTCCCTATTTTGAAAGGCAGACCAAATTTAATAGGAGTTTTCAACTTTGTCGAAAACCTGTTATAAAGGTTGGGGGTCAAGCTTTCCCTGAACCACAAACTTTATATAAAATGTAAAATAATGCAATAAAACCTCTGAACATAAATTCCTACACTTGAAAGAACTACGATTGATTAAGCAAAAAATCTACCCTTGAAGTTTTAGCTCTAAATCAACTCTGTTTAAACTCAGTTCTCAGTTCTACTCCATGGATTTATTTCAGTGTCAGTTCTGTGAAGTGGGAGAGAAATTGTTTGATAGAAAGGAAAAGTTGAAATATAAAAATCATGTAATACACATATGACTACATCTTTAGAGGAGAATGTTTCATCAAAACTTATTCACTAATTTAGGTTAAAATTTCAAGAAACTGGACATTATTTGAAAAGTTTTTTTTTTTGGAGATTTCCAGTTCTGGATAGAGAAATCAAATAGCCTCCTCAAATAAATTGTGTCAAACTTCACAGAAATTAATACCTGGGTCAAAATAACAAACCACCATATTGGATAAAACACTTAAACTTTGCTGGACACTGAGTTGACACTGTTGGTGAAGGATATATAGGTATTTGTTTTTGTTTTTTTGTTTTTCTCAAATAAATTGAAAGATGAAGCTTTTGGTTGATTAGTTTGAGAATAGGAAAAATTGTGCATCAATATGGTGTTTAACTTATCATAGTGGTTGACATTTTTGGCCTCAGTGTCTGGTTCAATTAGGATGCTTAGGATGTTGAGAACAAATAATATGGTGACTACTCATCCCTTGATTATTTTTGGAGGTATCACATTTAGTCAGAAACAAAATTGATCTAGGTTCTGCAATCTTGGTCAGAGTCTTGTAAATTGACAAATTCAGAGTGTTTCCCTTGAATAATAATTTCCTAATTTTAAAAATTACAAATAGATAGTTCTTTGACATGCATTTATCCAAAAAATTGGGGAGGTTTGATTTTAGGTGACCAAACAGAAAGTAGTCATATTCTATTTGGATGAAAAAAACTATTAGTGCTTTTTGATAACTCCATAGTCCCATTCTAATTAGAAAAAGACAAAATTAGTTTTCTAAAGAAGCTGATCTATTGACAATAATTAATTTCTTTTTACAACAATTATTCTTTCTACCCATATTTCCATGAAAACTGTGGCAACATTGCATTTATGTCTTACTAGGGACATAAAAGAACAGGTGATGTGTACTCTTGATGTCTGACCAATGTTCATGAGGAGTCAATTTCAAATAACACAAAGGTCTGACTATAGACTGATATGATTTCATTTTTGTGTGTAAAAACACACACACACGCAGTCTAACCAACATACTGTTACAGTATTTTTTTATTATTGTGTGTATAGCTTTGTGGGTTGGGCGGTTTTTTCAATGTTTTGAAAACTACGACATTCTGCTATCAAGCAACATTCTAACCTCAAAAATAAAGATTTTTTTTTGGGTCTTACTAAGGCAGTTAGGTGTCAAGGTCCAACTAAGATACTATAATCACGTATGTGTGTATGTACGCACGTATGCACGTACGTATGTAGGTATGTGTGTATGTATGTATGTAATATATATTGTGTTGTGTGGGTGTGTGTGTGATTACGTATGTATGTACACGTTGTAGTGGAGGAGTTTACTATGTTGGTTTAACGTCACAAGGACGAATAAAATATCTCGTTGTCACACACCTTAGCTCTCGCCTCGCTGCTAGACAACTGGTTGGCGTCGCCTCAACCCAGTATCTACAGTCATGTCGAGTCCTCTGCGCATCGCCAGTGCGCACAGGACTCGTGGCCTGGTAGCCATGACACTGGGGGCGGTGTTCCTGCGTGGCCATCGGTGGCCACCTCCGAAGATTCTCCTGAAATCTAAAAAGATTAGACGAACATGTTTATACATAAAATGTTATTTTATTATTAGAAACAACAAACATAACAATTATAATATAGGAACATGTAAAAATAGGTATATACAGAAATTATAAGAAA
>WOFM01000151.1:620263-712622 GCA_011428145.1 Ericerus pela | reverse complement strand
GAGCCGACAAAACCTACAACTTACTATTTTGTTTCATTTTTTGTTGATTGATAAGAAATTCCACTCATCCAGTGATTAATAACAATGCTGTGACGTATAAGAGTGAACTAGCTTGTAGGTCTATACAATATAACTTTGATTTGATAATATCTTCTAGTTCAAAATGAACTAGTTCATTCTTATCTTTCAGTCTTGTTCATTTAGGTCTTTCAAAAGATTAGTTCAAATGAATTAGTTCTCGGTCAACGGACACATCTCTAGATTTCATTATTAACTGCGGTTCAGTCACATGGTGAGAATTAAAAGAATTACCATACTGAATGTAGTACCTATATAATGACTAGCTGGCACAAGATTTTAGCTCCTCTAGATGTTAGTATAAGAAGTATGCCACATTTTCTAGTATTAGTAACTGCAATGAGAGCGTGTAAAAATTTATTTTTTAAAAGCCATATCGAAGCTTTTATTATCAATCTCCCAATGGTACCCACACCTCAAGCTCATCTAGTTTCCTTCAATTAGAAAATCTTATAATAATCATAGGTATTCATAGAAAACAATGCTTTTGCCGTTTGATTTTGCTTCTAAAACTTGCTTTTTGCTTTTCACTTCTCCAAAACTTATTTCACTTCCCAAATTTTCAAAACCTCAAGCTTAAAACTAATCATTTTCAAATTTTTTTCATAAAAATGATTCAATAACACTTAGGCTTTTTGATTTTGTTTCTGACCTTGTGTACTGAGATTTCTAGTAATTAGGAAACCAAATAAAATAGAGATTTTATTTTAAGTCTCTTTATATTATTGAAATTCGGTTTACATTACACAAATTAATTACAAACATCACACTCAGTTTTACCACTGTTAATCTATTACATGCACTTTATTGAAACCTGACAAATTCCACAAGCCACTAGTGTGGACCTTTAACATTACTGTTTGAGAGTAGTCACAGGAATGAGTTTATCTTCATTTGAGGAGAACATATTGTCTGTAATTTCACTGTCATATTTGAAAATGGCCAACCTAAAATAGGTGGCGTGACATCGGAACATCTGTCAAATATGATGACTTTACATTTTCAGAATATCTGGTGGTGTTTGTCAGTGAGAACAGGTAGAATATATGCGGCTATTAATCTCAGAACTGGGAATAATAGTCGTCTATATTTTGTTCAGGACATTTTGGTAGATGAACTAAAACATTGACAAAAAAGAGACAGAACACCTTGAAAAGTAAGACTCACTTTTTACTTTCCCTTTTACTTTTTCAACATTTATTTTGGTCTCCACTTTTACTTTTCCCTTACAAATTTCCACACTTTTTGTTTTCAATTTCTTTCCACTCCTGATAACAGTGTTAGTTCACGTTCTTGTAGCGATTTTTGTGAATAATGAGGATTTCACATGTTACAAAGCTACAATTGTGGTTGGTCAGGCTTCTTTCAGTAAGTAAGTCAAACTTTGAAACCTCACAAGCTTTCAAAGTTTTTAGATGTAAAATGAATATTATGATTTGGTCACTCCAGAGACCAGAGTTCCAGAGATTTCAACACACAACACAACGCATTTTATGCATTCATTCGACAGCAAAAGGGAACAATGAAACCGTTTATTAATATACCTACAATAGATAAGGCAACCATTATTAATAACAAAATCCTTAATTCCTCTAATTGTCCGTGTAATCCAAATTAGCCCCAATACATTTCCAAACTATAATAGAGTGTCCTGGGCCAAAAATTTCTCAATATGGCTCTATTAATCATTGTAGAGTACCAAATGCACTAGAGGCAACTTTTATAAATATGTTATGATATATACCCAATGCATTGGTCCAGCATTGAAGAGCTACATGCTTCAAAAATGAAAGCTGAGCCTCAAAATGAGAATTATCACTTCTTTTGAAATCAAGTGCAAGAGGTCATATACCCATTTGTGTTCAAAGGCTAACTGCATCTCTTCAAGCTTCAATTTACTTATTTTGATTTGTGAAAAAAAAAAAATCAAAGTGGTTGAAAATTCTGTTAAAATTAGTAATTTGGTCTGTTCAATACATTCAAAAATACCAAACTTCTAAAATTTTTTAAAAATTAGGCGCTGAATTTGGAAAAGTGTGGCACTATTAACTCTCTGAAAAACTTGTTCAGACCTGACTGAAAAAAACAGGTAGATGAGAAAACATATTTTGCGACAACACATTTATTAAAAGGTTTTACTGTAATAAATATAAGTACAAATAATATTAATATACAACAACGATGCAGTCAAAAAATAAAAGAGTTTAATATACGAACTTTAAAAAATAACAATAACCAATGTAAATGCGAAATCAACGTAAACTGTACTTGTCACATGTTTTAAAAATTAACCTCGACATCACGGCCCATATTCATAAACGTCACTTTAACCTCCCTTCACTTGAATTTCACTTTAAAAAAGTTTTTTGCACAATTTCGTACTTAGAAATGTGGGAACATTGTATCTCTTACAAGAGTTCCCATGCAAAAATAAAATGTTACACATCCTTGAATACAAAATTATGCCAAAAGTCATTTTTAAGTGAAGTTTAAGGGAAGGGAGGTTAAAGTGACGTTTGTGAATATGGGCCCAAATCAAAGGACGAAAAATAATACATAAACTTAACTTGAGAAAAGAATTCTAAACAAATATCATTCCAGCGTGCGGTAATGTAAAAGGGCTACAGTTTTTGTCTTGGAAAGGGGCCATATATTGTACTTTGTTGAAAATAAACGGTATTTTGTTGCGCATAAACAGGATTTTGTGAAGAATGAATAATATTCTGCGGAAGTCCATTTGTGGTAGAATAATTATTGCCAGCCGTTCCTTCATTTTGTAGATTGGCTGGATTAGCATATGTTAGGCCAGCGGACTGTACACTGACCACTTCTTGTTGCAGTTGTTTGTAATAACTATAAACAACAACCACGAAATACGTACAAATTACCAAGGTAATCACCGAACTGAAAATCATGATGGAAACTTTTCTTTCATGTTTTGTCGCTTTTGGCACATTATGAACAAAATATTCAACGATCTGATCTCTCAGAGCATTAGGTCCGATTAGCACGATAAACAATAGCAATGTTAATAAAATTAATCCCAGCACACAAAAACCGATATACGGTAACAGGCAGGAGGGTCGTTTCTGCAAATGAAAAAATTGGCATTTAATTTCACATTATAGGCTTTCAGAGTGCCGTACAGGCCTAGACCATCTGAAAAACGAAGCATTGACAAAAATTAATATCATTACTGACCTTATTAACACCAACAAGAGCGTAAATTATAAGCACCAAATTTATCACGTCCCACGGCAACCTCGCAGTGGTCAGGAAAGATTCTAGAAAAATAAATATAACAGCTAATTTCTTCATACATATTTGAGATGAAAATTTGCATAGGCTAAGTACTGCAAGAACTGAAAATGAACGGCAGCTAAGACACTTTTTATTAATGGTTTCAAAGTTGACTCATATTTTCATGAAGATATTTCCACGTCATTTCAAAATCTCTTACAATCATTTTTTACTTATTCTCATACTCCATAAATTAATTTCCATTACACTTTCGTACATTTTCTTTCATGAACTATCACTTCATTTTGTCAAGTTTTTAATTCTCCAATAACATTACCATTTCCTCCAACAACTTATTTCTGATCACCTGTCAATGATGTGATTTATTCCACAAAGTACATCTCCTTAATCTGAAAATATTATATTGCACTTATCTTCATACATACTTACACCCACTTTATGTCACCAATTCCTGTAGGTACTCATTTGCTAAATCATTATTAGGCTTATGTATGTTTATTGTAACAAATTTAGAAATAACCACCACGATACAATATGTAAAAATCACGGGAACCTTAGTTCTCATCCTTACCTATTCTATATATTTTCTTTTACTTTCACTCATATATTGAACATCACTTGCATTTCCATAGAATAGGTACACACCATTATAAAAGTATAACTATGTCGTGTGTCACTGTTGTAACATTTACACCGTTACAAGCTTTTCACTACCTACCTAACCAAAATCAGGCATTCAGAAAAACCAAATTGAAACCAAATAAAGTAAATTTGTCAGTTTTTTCTTCATTATACATCAAGTTGATTTGTTTCATTTCTCAACGTATAAAATTGAAAATACTTTTATGACAATATTGACTGATTTAAATTTAAAATAAATCGACTAACTAAATTGATCGATTTTATGTCATTCTCAAATCATGAATTAATCAGTCTACAATATGTCACTTCAAAACAACTTGACATAGGGGGCAGTTAAAGGGGGAGAAATACGCAGTGAGTGTACCCTTAAAAACACTCCAGAGGTTGTCCCTCATTCAGGTGGTAATTCACTTGAAAAACAAAACACCAAAAAATATATTTTAATATGAAACAGATTTTTATTTTCACTACTGGGCTAAAAACAAAAACAAGGAGGCAGGTGGCATGAATATTGGTGCTAATCTTGGTATGAATTTTCTTGTGAATTTTGGTGTAAATTTTGGTGTGAAGGAGAGAAGAAAGAAAGAAGAAAAAAATTTGTATGTGTGAGTAGGTATGTGGTTATGGTAGCTCATACTAATTCTTTCTCTCAATCGTTATCTCTGCCTTCCCCACCGCAATACAGAAATAGATTTATGCATTGAAAACCTACTTACTAATCTTGGCATTATGGAACAACCTAGGGATAGGGGTAGGTATGTTTTTCCTTTCATAATTCAAGGAAAATTTTGGCACCAAATCTCAAATTATATAAATACGAATTTCTTGTTGCCACAGTACATGCCACAATTTTTGTCCAATAGTCGTGAAATTTTGAAAAAACATTAGTACTAAGCCAAGGTCCTGACCTACTGATTCTGCTGTTGATTGGTCACATGGTACTTCCAGTATTGGTATTTTTGTTTTTGTTTTGACTATAAAATTCTCAATTTTTGACCAATAGCTACAACAGCACAAACGAGTGTACTACACACTCGTTGATCGCATAGTGGGCCAGTGGACATATAGTCCATGAACTTATTTTGGACACTTATGGCTATTCATTTCATCTGTTTACCCAATTTGATACTGAGTAAGGCTCACACATTCAAGTCAATGAAGAACACCCTTCGCCTTCTATTGTTGTTTGGTGTGCTGTATATTATATACGCACCACCCCCTTTTCCTCAGGAAAACATAAAGATAATATTTTTCCTTTAGAGGCTTACTGTATTAGGGGGTGATTTACATATACAAAATTGAATACTTACCACCTTTTAGAGATGTGCGTTTTAGTTCATTTGGGGGATTTAGTTCAACAGGTCTCGGTCTTTTGAATGAACTAGTTCAGTGAACTAGTTCAAAATGAACAAAATGAGCTGCATGAATCAAACCTTTGAGTATGTATTATTTCATATGGAGAGCAATTCGTATACATTTTCTATACGTAGTTACTTTCAGACATAGAAAGCGCTTTCATTCCCCAAAAACGCTTACTATTTTGTTTCGTTTTTTGTTGATTGATAAGAAATTCCACTCATCCAGTGATTAACAACAATGCTGTGATGTATAAGAGTGAACTAGCTTGTAGGTCTATACAATATAACTTTGATTTGATAATATCTTTTAGTTCAAAATGAACTAGTTCATCCTCATCTTTCGGTCTCGTTCATTTAGGTCTTTCAAAAGATTAGTTCAAATGAATTAGTTCTCGGTCAACTGACACATCTCTACCACCTTTAAAGTTGATACTCCTCTCTCAACCCCTCTGATGTTTTAAACCATTCTTCTCAATTCTACAGAATATTTTATTTTGGACAAAAAAGTTTTCATCAAATTTTCTTTGATTAATTAAGTTATTTACACTTTCTTTATCGATGCAATAGTTTTCAAGTTGAAACCTGTCAAACATTTCATTTCACAAAGTTTTATTTTTGGGGGCTGCAAAAGGGGGTAGATTCAGTTTGAGGGGTGGAAAGGTTTGTATTTCATGATGTCCACTACTCAACATACAAACTCTGTAAAATACTTTCTCAAAATTTTTTTACTTTAACAGGAAGTATGGTGACTTAAAAGTGAAAAAGTAAACTGCTGTCAATGAAAACATATCAACATTAGGAAAAACAGGAGCAAATGAATATAGACAATAAAAATAAGTCCGCAATTTTACCTGTTATTTTCTATTTACTATATATGTATAGAAAATCTTACGTTTTACATGTGGATTCAGAGCCACTGAAATGCCTTTCATACTTGCAAACATTTCAAATATCTGCAAAAAAAAATTTACAAATAGAAAAAAAAAAAAACATTCTAAATCTGAACAACAGGTACCTATCTATAATTTAGTTTCCCATTAAACACAATATGAAGAAGCCTTCTGACATTCTCACATTATATCCCATAGTGCTGTAAATACAAAAGGAGATCCTTCAAAAAACATAGGCGATATATTGCTTCGTGAATGTACATATTTTTTTAACATTGCAAATTGACTTTGAAAAGTTATAATTTTCATTTCTAAATAAAAAATTATAATTTTTTCAATAAAATTCAAGATTTAAGTAGGTGATTCTTTTTGACCAGATACTTTGCAAATGTTCAAGAATGAGGAGTCTTGGAGTTTTGTGTTTTTCTCAAAGTGGTAATTAGTTCAGAAGCATTTTTTAGAAAAATAGAAAAAGGATTGTCTGTAGTTTGCGAGGTCCAAAATATTTTTTTGTGAAAACAATATTTTATCTCTGAGACTAATTCAAGGTTAAATGACTCTTTTTGCTTTGGTCTTTCCTAATTATTGTTTTTGTTTAGAAAAGTCTATCATCTAATTATTTTTGTCACTTTCTAACAGAAAATTCCAATGTAACATTATCATGTTCACTTAATAATATTAATAAAACTGATAGTTCAATATCAATTTCATTCCTAATGCACTGAAGCTAACAGTCCAGGGCCGTAGTGAGAATTTTCTCCTGGAGCAGGTTGTAAAATGAATTTTCTAAATTTTTTTTCAATTATTTATTAAAGTCCACCTTTCATTTTTTTTATTATCTCACTGTTTTTTTTGTGGTTTCTCTTTTTATAATTCAGTACATTTTTTGACCTTTGTAATAACTAGGTCATTAGCGTCAAATTGCCAAAATTTCTAGAGAGGGGATAAGACAAAGGATGAAAATAACTTGATTCACATTCACTGTCTATATCAACTTTTTATTAATTATGTAACACAAAAAACCGTATACATATAGGCTAAATTCATTACTACGTACTTGAATACTTACTTCAATTTACAGAAACATAAAAAACTAAAAAACATAGTCTCCTCCATCTTTGGTTGAAAATTATTGGGAAGCCATTCTCCCCCCACTAAAAACACAAAAGAGCTAAGTGCCTGTAACAAAGTAGGCAATAATTTTCTAAACAGGCTCCTCAAGTTTTCAGAATGGAACTAGAAAAAAAACAACACTTTTTCTTTCAATAAGTTTCAAATTTTCAGATATAACTTGATGAGTAACAAAGAAGCAGTTACGGGAGCAATTTTGCGGATGAGAACCCCTACCCTTATCAAAAAACAAAACTCAATGTATAAAATTATAGTTTCCTTTTTAATGAATGTGAATATATTGTTGTGGCCAGAACGGGGTGTCAAGAAGGGCATTACAATGATAGTCTCCAAACAAGCATTTAACCCCTCACAAAATCATTGATTTCCTGTATGTCTACTCATCCCTGAACTTCTGAAAGAATATATTTTAGTGTAAAAAAATTGTCCCTAATTGACCACTTTAATTTATCTCCTAGTTTAACATCCCAAACTATTATCTCCTTTCCAGATCAATTGTATGAACTTGCCCCAGGTCAAAACACTCATGTGACATACATAAAAATGTCTGTCTTTTATTTAAATACTGATTTTAATATGACGTCTGGGTAGCATCTTTTAATTATTCAGTTCCATCTATGTTTGTAAACATAGTGTCTGAGAAGATTTGTGAAATGAAAATCTGGCATGGTAAAATAATTAATTAAGGTTTCAGCACACTGGCATGATACTGAGTTGGTGCATTCTAAGTGATACTGAAGCAGTAAAAAGTATCGCATGCGATACTTTGCAAACCTATGCAATAATTTGGAAAATTTCTCAGGCAGTCAGATTCATCTAGATGAATTAAACCATCTCGGTATTGATGTAAGCAAACATTTAGAACACATCTTAGTTCTGTATCATCACTCTACCACCTAGCTGATCTGTACGAAAATTAGTAGCATGTTACGATAGACTGAAGTTAATATTTGTTTTAAATTTCATAGCTGTTGGTCCAAAATTAAGCATTTCATAATCAAAATTAAAATTAAAATTCTAGCTAGTCCACATGAAAATCATTAGGTCTGGAACTTGATTTAGTAGGATTGTTCATACTAAATTTTGTGAGTATCCAAGAAAATTGAGACCAATATCATGTTAAGAAGAAAATAAATTAGATATAGTCAAGTATAAATAGGTACCTATATAAATTACAAGGAATAGTACCAAAATTTTCTTGAAGTCATAAAATGAAAAACGTACCCAACCCCATCTCTAGAGGCTAATACCAGATCGAAATTAATGAGTAAATTTTTATGGAAACCCACTTAAAAATTTTTCCCTACCAAATGCGAAGTACCGCGCCAAATGCAGAATATTGCATTCTGAATTCTGTAAAACGTGTCAAGAGTACCACCTGCCATTTACACGTATGAATTTTATTTCTCCTCAGTATCGCATCTAAGTATTGCCTCAGTACCACATTGGTGCGCTCAGCCCTTCAGTATATGAATTTGAATCATTATAGTAAATGTACAAGCCTTTAATTTGTAAGTTAAAATTATTTTACAAAAATTATTTCCCAGTATTATTTTGCCAGTTATTCCCTCATATTCGATGCGCCACTACCCACACAGCCACATAGGCATGAAAAAAGAAAAAAACATGTTCGTTGCTTCCTCCAAATTCTACAGTGTTACCTATTGATATGCCAGAAAAAATACAGGGCCGGTACAAGCCAGGTGCTTCAAGATTTGTAATATTATAATTTTACCCTAATTTGTAAGTAGAAATAAATGTGTATCGATGGTTATTAAGGAGGAGTTTATTGTCTCTTTCAGAAGTTCGTGGACGAGCTGATATATAACAAATCAATGATTTCGAGAGGGGGAACAAGTTTAATGCTTCTTTGGGGACAAGTAGTGTTTCCACTGGGGATGAGAATATAAAGTTGATTTGGGGATGAGATAACAGTCTAGAAAAAGTTGAAGTATGAGAAAAAATAAAAATTATCAAATAGGGACCAGTCTACTATATCGTCTGTTAGAAGAGGTAGAGAAGATGTGGAACGTCTCCCCCTTACTAGGAAGGTATCTGCTTCCTCGATGAATAACTCGAAGTCTGAAGAAAAGCTATTTATTTCCATAAAATGTTATCGTACATTTGTATCACATGCTCGATACCACATGTGCTTCGTGATTTCCTATTATGAACAAAGTTGCATAAATTATTCGTTCTCATATATCAATTTTGAATTTTTCCCCTTTTCAAAACTAACACCGATCTTAAACAAAACGTGAGCTGTAGGTCAGAACTGAGAACCAACTGTCAGCAAAACTGGTTCAATACTAAAACATTTTAAGAATAGTACTTTTTTGTAGTGATGCGCGATTAATCGAAAACTGCTCGATTAATCGATCATTTCAAGTAATCGATTGGTTAATAATCGATTACTTGGAACAATCGATTAATCGATTAACCAAGCGTAATTAATCGATTAAAAGAAAGAATTCTTTTGCTATTTTGAATTCAGAATAATCAGAATTAAATTTTCCTCGCCTTAAAGAATGACCTTATTCTAACCTTTATCCGAATTTCAGAATTTTGTAATTTAATTATAATTTTGTAATTCGTATTCCTTTGACGAGAAAATGAGATGAAATGGAAAATAATACTTTGATAATTTGATGAATGAATAAAATGATAATTTATTGATTTTAGTCTTTTCTAATTTCTACGTCCATATACTCTTGACTCTTCTTAGTTCTGCCAACCAACCAAAACCTTTGATGGTGAACTCTACCTCTCAAATATAGTATATTTTTTTTAAAAACTTTCTATGAGTCATAAATGAATTTACCTCACACCGAAAGCCATGAATGTTCGTTCGTTTATCGTCAACCCAACAGCAACTCTTCCACGCAAAATGAAACTTTCGAACTGTCATTGAGCCGAGGCGATGATTATACGATTCATTTTTACCAAATATTCAAATAAAAGTAAAAAGTTGTGTTTTCACGTAAGAGAGTAAGAATTTTGAGATAGAAGTCGAGGATTGTGTAAATATGGGTATAATTTGAGTAAAAATTTTCTGATTCTTGCCCAATCCTGAATGAAATCCGATTAATCGATTGATCGATTAATTTTGCGAAAATAAATCGATTAGCTGATTAATCGAGGTAATCGATTATTCATACTAAATCACCACTTTTTGGCCACATCGAGCAGCCGAACGAAGCAAAAGAAATTAAATTACTTACCATCCCGCCCCATAACAGAATAAGGGTGCCAGTACGCAATGAGCACCCAAAACAGCATTTCTTTACACGCATCGTATTCACGATTGAAGATGAAAATATTTTTGCATGGTGTCTATATAATATGCAATCTGAATAACTCGCGCACTTCGAAGACAATCGAGAACAGCATTCAATTTAAAAAATTTGCAATCTTATGCGGCAGCTACGGATGACGTAGGGTGCCAAAGAAAATACCCGGCCCAAGGAATCACAAAAATTCCACCTGGAAGCGTAGAATCACAATACGGTAGGAGTGAAGAAGAAAAGAATGAAAAAACTATGAAAAATGAAAATAAAAATTATACCTAATGAAGAAAATATGATAAAACTGACCACAACTCCAGGAACGATCGTAATATACGGTCTGATTGGCAGAGGAAGAGCAAACCGGTGAATATGAGCGCCTTCGTCCATCTTTCGTACCTACTCGCCAATTAAGAACAGAGCTGATACCACCATAGGTACCAAAAACCGGGAAGTGTACAGCCATTATCGTTCGTCTCTACAAAAACGAATCTCAAAAACCTAGGAAACACGTCAAGGTCGAATCTAAATTCGAACGACTAAGTCACGTCCGCACTGCGCTTCTCTAGCCAAACGTCTAAGTGAAGCCATTAATCAATAGGTCTAAGAGCCTAACCAATGCATGCGTATGAAACTACGAATACATGACGACGATGATGATCATTTTTATATACTATATAGGAATATATATTACTATATAATGATAAGGTCACGTCACCTATTATCTTTCCCTTTTGCGTCAAAACAGGTTGACAGATTTTTATGAAGAAGATAGCAATGCAAGGGTGTAACCAAGGATGAGCCAAAAAAAATATTAGCCCATGAGCTTTAATTTCTGCCAAAATCATTGGGTCATTGTGATACTACGTGCATTTTCTTCTTTGGTTCTTTATTTAAAACCTCTAATAATCATTGGCGATTTCAGAGCGTCATTTTTGGGCAGGAGAAAATGAAAAAAATTTGCGTGGAGTTGGGTTTGTTTTTTATTGTGGAACAGATTTTTATTTTCACTAAGGTCTAAAAACGAAAGTGCGAAGGCGGCTGGCAAGGTACAATCCTCGGTGAGAAAGAGAGAAGAAAAAAATGTGTTTGTGTTAGTAGGTGTGTGACTGTGTGCGTGCGTATGGCCTAAGAGAATCTTTTATTTTAAGATTTTATTGTGTAATGTGTCATCTGACATGTCTTTTAGGCGCTGAATTTGAATTTCATGTCAATTTTGTGGTTAGATCCATTCTTCAACACACATTGGGCCCAAACAGGGGAGAATTGTTTATTTTCAGATTTTATTACGTAATATATCAGTGAATGCCTAGCTCAGGGTTAGGGTTAAAGGTTCTAGGCATCTGTCAAGAAAATATGATACCATAGGCAGCTAGTAACCATACATATGTATATATATATATATATATATGTATATGTACGTTTAATCTATATTAATAAAATAGAGTAAGTACTCACTGACTGACTGACTGACTCATCACCGCCCTTCTAAAACAACAGCACCAAATGACTTGAAATTTTAGAGGTATATCACTAACATAGTGTAAGTACGCAATAAGGGAGGATTTTTTGAAATTCCACCCCCAAGGTATCAAAAAGGGGTGAAATGTGTTTTTAAAATTTTTTTATTACTAATATCTTTTTAATGGGTTGAGATATCGGAGAAATTTTGCTCTAAAATATTGTTGAATTCATTCCTTAAAAATAAATTTCTGGATTTTTGGAAATTCATCCCTTAATGGGGTGAAATGGATTAAAATGTGTTTTGATTTTTTCTCACATTTTTACCGACTGCGTCAGGAGGTATTGTGTTTGACTCTGTTCCTGGCAATCTAAAGAAATTTTGTGCCACCCTACAGCATTCAATATTCATCGTACAAATATGAAATAGGTCTCAAAAAATTCGTATTTTCAAGGTGAGTAACACTGTCCAAAAAAAATTGAAAAATTCCCCATACCAGACCCACAATTTTCATTTGAAATTTGGGGACTTTTTCAACACAAAAAGCAACATAACCAATCACAATCCGAGATTCAAAATATAAGAAAATAACGCATGCCGATTGGGTCTCCCAAAAGTTTTTAAAGTTGTATAAATATTTCAAGTGTCACCACTTCTCCTAGTAATATATTAGCACCAGTAGATGTATTATGTAGGATTGGCTCATTTAAAGTCTGCTGATATCTGCTTAATAATAGTTATAATGAAAAATAATATCAGGAAGGCATATGTTGGAAAACAAACTGTGATTGATTCATTTAAAGTCCGTTGATATATCACCTTCAAAATAATAATTACAAGAAAAAATGAAAACACCATGTTTCCAGAATTCCCTTAAACCAACCAATCTGGAAGGTGTACTGAAAAATGAACTGTGATTGGCTGACTTATGGTTGTTAATTGATCACTTATATATAATTATATTTCATATCCCATCATAGGTATCAGTTAGCTTTTTATTTCTCTGTGTCCAAGGTCTATATTATGACAGATTGTGTGAGGAGGTATCATACTTACCAAATTGATGCAAAAGTTCTGAATAAATACACAAAAATACAAGCAAAACTGAGGCAAGGTGTAACTTTTGCTTTCAACAAGAATCATTAATTTAGAGAATATCAGATAGGTATGAAAATAACTGAAAAAAATGTATATACCTCTTTTTTACATTCTTTTTATTAATATTTAAAAGTTAAAATCAATTTTAAAGATCTAATTAGTTTTCTAAATATTTGATTAAAAGATTGAAATTTACTCATTGACCAATTCCAAAATTAAAAAAAAATTCAAAGTTCCCTATTGAGCAATAATAAAATAGGTATTAATTAAGAAAAAACAATAGGCTGGAAATAAAATTTGCTGTTACATAAATATTGCAACATGACCAAGCACCTGTCACTTGAATTTTTTGTATTAGGTATTTCATCATTATCAGAAACTATGAAAGTAAAGACGAATTGTGGAGGATTGAAGTGACGAGAGAGACATGGGCAGATATTAAAGATTTGCACTGAAAAATATTTGCAGCAGAAAAATTGAGAAATAATTAAATTTTTGAAAAAAAATGAAACCGACTGCGTTTAGGAACATAAAACATAGAACTAAAATGTTGAAAGCAAGTTTTCTAGGTTTTGTAATAGTAATTTTTTATAAAATTGATTTACAACTAACGCAGTCGCTGGCACAAATATCTTTCAAGTTACATACATACATACATATATATGTGTGTATATATGTAAAATGCAAAATTTTTAAATGAAGCAATTAGATTTCATTTTATTACATATTTCTCTGATGCAATTTGTGGTAAATTTATCATAGATTTGACAATATTCTAGTACACAGCATTATTACATCTATTTAAAACATTGGGGTACCAATCGTTAAGAATGTTTAAATTATTTAAATATCTAATGTGTTGAAAATTCTCCACTCACCTATTGATTTCAATCCAGTATTGATCTTCATATTAATATCAAAAGCTACTTGTGCCAGCGACTGCGTTAGTTGTAAATCAATTTTATAAAAAATTACTATTACAAAACCTAGACAACTTGCTTTCAACGTTTTAGTTCTATGTTTTATGTTCCTAAACGCAGTCGGTTTCATTTTTTTTTTTTTCAAAAATTTAATTATTGTCAATATCTCTTCAATGAGATGAGACATCGAAGGAATTTTTGCACTAAAATATTGTTGTATTCATTCCTTAAAAATAAATTTCTGGATTTTTGGAAATTTATCCATTAAGGGGATGAAATGGATTAAAATGTGTTTTGACTTTTTCTCACATTTTTGTCAATATCTCTTCAATGGGATGAGACATCGAAAGAATTTTTGCATTAAAATATTGTTGTATTCATTCCTTAAAAATCAACTTCTGGATTTTTGGAAATTCATCCCGGGTAAAATGGGGTGAAATGTTTTTTTTTATTTCTTTTTACATTACATAAAGAAGTACTTCAGCGAATAAAATCTGGAAAATTAGAAAAATTTGTATAATTAAGGTGTTTTTTCATTTTAATTTTAAATTATAATTAAGTTCATATTATAATTTAGTTTCTCATATTTTTTTTTTTGTTGAATAAATAAACATTTTCAAATTCATAGTATACTTTTGATTCACTGAATCTCGAGGCGCAAACCGCCGAGAGAAAGTAAGATCAGAAGGGGTTGGGCTGTGAAGCAGCTAGGGGGCGAAGCCTCCTAGTTTATTATAAATTTCTATTATTTTGGTTCCGATCAATTCTAGGGTACTTCCGATAACACTATTTTTATTTTTATTTTGGCTATAAAATGCTTAATTTTGGACCAATAGGAATGTAATTCAGTACAAATAGTTATTAAAAACTATTCTAACATGTTTCTGATTTTGGTGCAGATCAGCTAGACAGTATTTACAGTGCTGCTATTTTGACTATTATTTTGGCTACAAAATGCTTAATTTTGAACCAATAACTAAGAAATTTACAAAAAATATAAACTACAATTTTTTAGAATATACTATCGCAATTCTGGTGCGGATGAGTGGGAAGTTATTTCCAAAATTAAATTTTTGTTTAAATTTTGGAGGAGATGATCATTTTTAAAAGGGTAATTTTACGTTAACAGTTACAAAATTTAATAATATAACTTCTTGGTGACTAATTTTATAATTTTCAAAAACTTACTAATTTTAACGGAGCTGTTGTTGCGTTTGACAGCTATTAAAATGTGTTCCACATTAAATGTTTCGGTCTACCTCGCTGGTACTGAAGCTCGTTTTTTTCTCATTTCCACGAGCTTCGGTAATTTGTCCATGTTATTTTTACTCAGGGTCATTTGTGAAGGGAAAGGAAAAAAGGATAAAAATTTTGGGTACAAAAGTCTAGGTATTATAGATGTTCATTTGTTTGAATCGATTTTAATGTTAATTCTGTAAAAAGAACTTAATCCTAAGCCCGTCTTCCTTTTCTTCATTCGCGTATAACTGAAATGCTATAAGTTAATATCAAATCACTTTTACCCAATACAGACCCCTTAAAACTTAATTACATTCATCAGTATTATCAGTCCCAGAGTATAAATTTATTGAAGCATAAAAAAATAAGCGAAATCTAATTTTCCCATCATTTATGTATGGTTATTAGTCATTCTGCATGAGTAATGATGAGTAAGTAAGTTAAGATTAAATACGTACGTAACTGTAATTTTTAGGAATGATAAAATTATATGAGTAATCAATCTTGATAGGTAAAAATACGAATGGTTGATTTTATCTTTGATAGACAAAGAAGATTTTCTCCTATTCGCAGATGTGAAACGTTTTCAAAACACTTGTCCAGAATTTTCACATCCGTTCTCATAATTATATCAATCAACCCACTCGACTCTCTACACCTAAACTTTAATGAGTCAAAGGAAAGTTGAACAGTCAGCTGATGAAATGACTATTTTTAAAAGATATAAAAAGTTTGACCTATGTTTATTGCTGATCGCTAAAAAGGTTTTCGTTTGAAAAGCAATATTAATAATTACAAAAATAACTGAAAAAGTCTTAAGAATTCATTACAAGTCAGCGCCGTTGGTTACAAATTCACGAATTGAACCGAGCTGAAAAAAATAAAATATAAAGAACAAAACATTAAAAATTCTCAAGAGTAATTTGATAAGTACCTACCTACGTTTGGTTCGAATGTTATAATTTCAAAACAATAATTATAGTGGAACCAGAATCGTAAGTAAAAAAAAACAAAACACCGAGTGCTTCTGTAGCTATACTCATGAAAGACTGTGATTTTGGGGTAATTTCCCCTATTTTTCCTTTGGGACCACCTCCACTAAAAACTGGAATTTGATTTATAAAATTGGTTGGTTTTTTTTTTTGCTTCCACACTATCCTCCTCTCATTCAAAAAGTTGTTGGACACCTATGAACACCACCTGATGGACCATCCTTGGCCCATGGTAGCCCACACAAAAACAAAAGTTGGTTATGCCTCTATGGACATCAATGGTGAGAGTAGGTATTACATGCGTATCATGACACCACAATGTCATCGATATTTTCCAAAATTTAGGTTTGCTGTATGATGTTCTTCAAAAGTGATTGTAACGTATATTTTCATCTATTTTTAATTATGACGAATAATATTCGTTAACACTGTTTCAAATACCAGAAATTCTAGTATTCGACTATAATCTAAACATCCCACAACTCTTTTGTAAACAACCTAAAATTATCTGTTTGAAATAGTATGAATATAGGAATCCTATCTCCATATTCAGTGACCTAAATATGCCTGTCCCTTGATAATATCGCAAGTCAGCATATCCCTATTATAACAAGTCCCTGTTTCACTTAGTCTATTCACCGTGTACATTTATGTACCCTGAATGGGTATATAAACCCTAGTGATGATACAATCAATGTTCAGTTCAGTTCAGTTATTGGTTTATTTGTTTACTTACTTAATGTACAGTTTAATAGACAATTTTTGTCTAAAGGCTTAACCCTAATGTTGTATTAATTATGTTTGAAATATTATTGGATGTAACGAAGTAATATTTTAGTAGAACTATTTAACGTACCTATTGTGTTTGAATATTATTATTGTCTCTCAACAAGTTAAGGTCCGCAATAGTTCGTGGATAATAAACCAACTATTTTAAAATGTTATAGAAATATTAATACATCTCCAGTATTATATTTCCTGTATGGTGCAACACTAAAAGTGGTTCTAAAAGGTACTACCAGAGCTTCTTTTGGCCGTTTCAGTGACGATTTTCTTTTTTGGGGGAGGGTTTCAAAGTACCAAATTACTTTTTTTTGGATTTTCTTTGTCAAAATTTTTTGGAAGGTTTGTTGTAAATTAAACTGATTATTTGTATCGCTCCCAACCTGTAATGCTTTTCAATTCAGTTAGCGTAACCTCGAACTAACCTCTGTCATATTGTAATCTACGGCTACGTCACAGAATCATCGTTATCATATACGAAAAACATATCGGAACTTACCTTTTTAATGACACTCGTGTTTATAGATCTGGGGTAAATACAGAAGCAGGCAACATCCCATACAAACTTCAAACGAAAATAACCTGCCTATGTTTATCAACTATTTTTCGTTCCAAGAAATATTCTCATTTTTCTGTGATTCTTTAGAACTGAAAATAGCCTAATATGTGAAAGATTAAATGACTTGTTTCCTTCCCGCCCAAAAATGCGTGAAACGTTTTTCGGCTTTTTCCAATAAATAGCCGCAGTTCCTATAAGTATCTCTGTCAGGTATACAACTCGACTCTTCGTATTTTTTTAGAAGTTCCATTATTATGTAACGTAGGTATATAATATAATTATACATACCTACATTATATAGGTAAACTTTAGTTGAAAAATTTTTTTTTTAATAAGTACTACAAAAAAGGTAATTACTGATTAATCCAAAGTCAAAACTCGGAACAGCTTCTCCAGGATTTTTGTTTCTATTTACACATGAGCAGCATTTTGTTCAGTATTCACTGAGCCACCATTAGAAACAATTTCACATTGAAAATGACTCGTATTCTAACATATTTTCTCATTTGAATTTTAATCTACAGTTCACGTTCCTGTTAACCGAATAATTCATTAAAAAAAACAAAAAAACAACGATTTCTTACAAATAATTAGGTCAGGTCCTTGGTTTAGTATACTAATGTTTGTAGTATCTACAGGCACAAGCGTCTAGGGACACCGTAGGGTAAATTTTTTTCAGGTAGTTTCGGAATTGGTCGGAACACTTTGTTCAACTTGGGATTTTTGTTTGTTTTGTTTGTTAGTTTATTGATAATAATGGTAGTTGGAAAATGGGTTACCTAATTTGTTTAATTTTTGATGTTTTTAAATATGAATTCCAAATCGCAATTCATCTGCGACCTATGTCAAACTTCTTTTGGTAAAAAACATCATGTACTCAGGCACATTGAAAACATTCATTCCATTAGTAGGCCTACCAGTGTAAAAAAAATTCAAAAACATCGAAGTAAAATCCAATGTTTTCTATACTGTTTTTCCTGCAATACTTCCTGTGCATATGATCGTCATTTAGAAAATAAGTAATGTTCTTTTCTGTTTCGTTTTCTTTGCATTCATGTTAAATTGAATAAATAAAGTTGACTCCGATTTTTTTTTTAATATTTTCAATGGATAAATGAAGTTTTTCTGGTGGTTTATTCGAACATGTTCTCATGAATACTACACTTCGTTCTTCTTTACAGTGTCATTCAGTGTTTTTTATTCACAACTTAAAAGTTTTTCAGATTCTTGCTTTAAAAAAATATATTAAAAAAAAATACAGCCTCTACAAATAAATAGTTTTTTTTACAAAAATTCTAAATAATTTCAAATTTCAATAAAAACACAAAATAACTTTGAAAACTAAGTCAAACAAAATGTTCCGAAAGATTCCGAAACCACCCGAAAAAATTTACCCTACGGTGTCCCTAGACGCTTCTTCTACAGGCTACACTTGTATAATAAATCCCAAAACAGCATAATGAACAGTTTATCAATTTAAAATAATTTATTCTGTCGAAATAAAATGAATACAATATACTATCAAAAAACAAAGGAATTAGTGAAAATATACAGTGTCAATAATGCCTAATTAAATTAAATTGGGTGTCACACTTTTAAAAAATTGAAAGCTATGAAAAAAACCTAGTTTTTCTGAGAAATATAGCCGAGAGCTACAAGTTTAAAACTGACATCCTCAGGTTAGTGAACACGTAGTAAAGGGTTTGTTTCAACAATGTACATCGGCCTGAATTCTATTTTACTGGACTCCGAGTTACTCCCATCTGAAACCTGTACCCTCCCATACAAACGAGTTAACGAATGATTGTCCTTTTCAAAACTTTTTTACCGCTGAAACTTTTGAGAAATCGGACGTCTTATAAATTGGGATACTTTAAGAGAATGTAGGTAAAACTTTCGGCTAACCAGCCACATTTTTGAAAGTTGTATACACAATCAGTTAGGTAATCTTTAAAATCATATACAGGTAGACCAGCTTCAAATCGGTTTTCTTTAAAACTGCACCCAGTTAATTAGAACGATAATATAAAGTAGGTAGATTTACAATTTCAGTAATTTAGGTGTTCCGTTATAGGGGTAAGCACGTAATTATTTGAAAATGATAAAGAAATGGGTACCTATATACTTATACCTACCTCCTAGTGACCGGTAAGTAATGCATTTCCATTCAGTTTTAATGTTAAGCGTTACGAAATTCTGCTTCTTATTTGGAAAAAAAAACAAATAAACCGACATTGAATTTGCCTCGTAACGAACTGCGCATCTAACTTAGCCTATTTATAGATCTATGGCACGAAGGAGAGCCAATCGGTGGACGAGTGTAATTATAATTTTCTTTTCGTTCAAAAAAACCATCTCTTTTTCGCGTTACCTATTCTGTATTTTTTTAAAAACAATTTCGAAAACTATGACTTGCTCCCTCTCCAATAAAATGTTGTACAATAGGCACTCCAATTTCAAAAAAAAAAAAAAAAAAAAAAAAAAAAACTAAAACGTCACAATATTTGATATCTTTGTATGGTGTAGGCACTGGTCAGTCAACTTTTCATATGGTATTCCTAGAATAAACGCTGAAAATTTGAACTGAAAGTCTTTCGTTACTATCGGTCAGTTTCTGGTACAGCTGACAAGCCAAGAAATAAATTTTCTAATAATATCGCAAAAATTCGTCCCAACTATTTGTTACAACCCTATACGAAGTAAGGCTGTTGGCATGCACTCGCCTATTTTTATGAATCGCTAGAAAAAGCAATAGGTCAATAGAGAGGATGGCTGATTCGGTGTCGCAATTTGAATATTCTCCCAAGTTCTTATGTTTCCATCCATACGTGGGCAGCATTCTCCTAACTGGCCCAACAATGGAAACAAGTTCACAATGCAAAGACTATTCGATATGCTATCATTTATCATTTGAATTTTTACCTGGGGCTGCATATCCTATTCGGCATAGCGTCCAGTTGGAGAAATAAATTTCTAACTTCGAATTCAACGAAATATTTTGTGGGCGAAATTTCAAATTCTCAGAAGATGTACTTTAATCCAATCAAAAATAAATAAAATAGACGACCTTGTTTATTTAATATAAGTAAGTAGATACAAACGAACTCGAACACAGTAAAAATATAAAGTAAACATACACAGACAATTGAAAAATAATCCAGCATAGTTATATAGAAGCAATAAAAATGCATCCAAAAACAACATTATATCAATTCGAAATGTATGCTGTCAAAATAAAACGAATACCTATAAAGTATAGGCCTACTAATAAAGACAAAGGTGAAAATGAAAACAGAATGAGCTCTGGTATAAATACGTAGACAAATAACGCGATCAACTGTTAAAAAAATTAGGCCGAAATTTAACTTAATGCAAAAGAATATAAAACTTAACTTCAGTATTAAAAGAATTCAAAACAAATATAACTCTCCGCCAGTTGGTGAAGTTAGCCCTACTGTTTTTGTCCAGGCAATTGGTGGGGATACACTTGATTTTGTGGCGGATAAACTGGAATTTGCTGAGTATAGGGTACAGTAGGGGCTCCATATCCAGGAGGATGATCATTATAAGCCATTCCTCTACTATTCTGGTCTGGTGGAGCACCATATATGACGCCATCAGTTCGCACACCTGACAGTTCTTCTTGCAGTTGTTTGTAATAACTATAAATGACGATTGTGAAGTACGAACCAATGGCTAAACAAATCAAAAGAAAGATCGCGAAAGCCATTAATAAATCAGACACTTTCTGGGCTTTTTCGACGTCTTGACCGAAGGCATTTATGACTATATCTCTCGCAGCAATAGATCCAATCCAAACAAAAAATATTATTATTACCATACTAATCAGTCCCATCACGGAAAAGATGATGTAGGGTAACATGAAAGAAGGTCGTTTCTGAAAAATGAAAAAGCAATGTTCAAATACAATACGGCACATATTATTATCATACATAAAAAGAGGCGGAGTTACTCTCGTTCCGTCATATACAGGGTATATTATATCGCCCAAACCTCTGTCTTAAGGATTTTTGCACGAGGTGAGAAAAACCCTTTTAAAATCATCATTATTATCCTACTTTTCCGTCTTTTTCTCCAGCCAATTCTACTTTTTGATTTTTGTGTAACTAGTGATGCGCACTAATCTACTAGTTCGACTAATCAACAGATCAATTTTTTGCTAATCGATTTATTTTTGCAAAATTAATCGATTAATGTCTGTTCAAATCCAGTGATTTTACTGATAAGAATTCAATAAACTTGGGGGAATATGAACGGAATTTAGGCGATATCTTGAGAAATAAAAGAACGATTTCAGCCAAAATTTTAGGGAATCTTCAGATAACCTATGTAGATGTCTCCTAAAATTTTCAGCTTTCTACCACTTTCAGTTTCTGTGTAATTGCTTTCGATGACTTAGATTTTGTATGTTTTCGAATATCTTTTGACTACAAGGTCTGAACAAAAAGTACGTAGAATGAGTCCATGAAATACTCAATTTTACTTATTTTTCACAAATAAACATGTCCCCTTCAAAGTACTCCCACTGAAAACACACAGGCTGTTACAAATGATTTTTTTACCATTTGAGACTCTGTTTCCAACCCATTCTTTTTAGAACTTTTATTTTCAAGGTCACAGTACATTGAATCACCATCACACCACCTAGATAGTAACTATATTATGAATTTTGATTTGGGTTAATAGGTATTGGTCACACTTCATCAGGTTTGACAAATTTAAAAGGTGTCAAGTCACAACAATGTTTGGCAACACTGAATACAATGCTGTTTGTACTACTAAGAGAGCTGTTCGAAAACAATCTTTGCCCACACTTTTCATACGGTCCAAGTTTTTTAAGAAATTCAATTGTGCGCATCCACTACTAATATTCAGTCATTCAGCAACAAGTTGGGTAGTTATTTTGTTATTTTTCATCATAAATTTGTGTGTTGCATTAAAATTATGGGTGGAGAAGGAGAAGGGGGATCCCTACTACTTGTTTCTTAGTCTGTTAACTCTCATCCCTCTCTCAACCTACTTATCAATTTGGAAAATGTCAGTTATTGTAATGCAGCTTCTCCATACACCCAAGGTAAATTTCAAGGATTTGTGACCCATATTTATTCGATTAGTTCAGTAACTTATGTTGTTCATTTTTGTTTCAATTCATATTTTTCATGAATTGTGACATCATTAAAAAAATGAACTGAAGCTAAGTACCATAAATTTGGAATCTGATATTTGAAAAACCTTCAAACAATTGTAGTATGTCAAGAATGCATTGTAAAATATGCTCCCTTTTATATTTAAGGTGTCAGTGTTGCCCGAAGATAAAAAAAAATCAGTTTACAAACTTTTTGTACAAACCTTATATATAGTACTGGACCCGTAAAAAAAGGTGATTTTTAGTTAGACATGCTGGCATCAAATAGGCAACCAGAGCATACATTTTGACGTGCTTCGCTTTACACATATGTATATTATCCTTGGGAATTTAAGGGATATCTTCATCAGATGCATTCTAAATTGGTGAATTCAAGCAAAACGTCAAAAGTACCCAGAAGATATGCTATGGTTCTCTACCCTTTTGCCAGCATGTTTTGACATTAAAAAGTACACTGGTCTTATGGAGCTTTACTGGTCCAGAACTATATAGTCAAAGGGAATATCCTATTGTTGGCAGTCGCAGAATAAAGGTTTTCTATTCTACCTTATAATTTTAAAGTGTATTGAAAAAATTATGTTTGCAAGTTTGAGTAAAAATTGGTAAACTTGATTATTTGAAGTAATCGATTATTCAAACTGCAACACTAGTGAAGCAAAAATCCTACTGCAACATCATTTATCAATGAAACTTGTTTTCTTTGTTTTTAAAATTATAAAAGAGTTGTCTGAAGCAACTCCCCTTAATTTTGCAACCTCTGTGAAAAACATAAAAACTGGACCTCTCATTTGTTTAAATGAGAATTACCATTTTTTACTTCAGATTTTAAAACTAGAGAATATTAGAAAGTTCAAACATCTAAATGTATTAAATATTGACGAAGATATGACAATTTAAAAATAACTTAAATCGGTAAGTAGAATTTATGGAGAACGAAGGCAGCAGCATTTACAAAACGTTACTCCCTCCACTGCTGTTGTGGCAATTAGTATGCAATTGCCTGATCTAAGTGACTCCCAACTGTCAATTCTTTATCAGTACTAATTGACCAGTTAAATCATAATAAAATTTTTTCCAGCTTCAAAATTTCAAGAAAAACATTTAGATCCTTATAAAAAAAAAAAAAAAAAATGAAATTAGAACCAGTTTTTAATATTTTTAGAGGTTGCCAATAATTTCTAATAAAAAATTCTAAATACCTATACGTTAAAAATTAAGGGGAGTCACCTCATACAACTTATTTCTATCTTCGAAAAACAAAAAAAAAAAATGGTAGGTGTATATTAATGAATAACTTTGCATAGATACTCCGAAAATAGGATATCACAATTTGAAATTATTTTTAAGGATGTTTCAGGGAGAGCAAACATCTAGTTTAGCAATTTCTGGTTATGGAGTAAGGAGATATATCGAAGTGGCTGGCATCTGGTGGCTAAATTTGTTAAGTAGTGAAAAAGGTGTCCACCTAAAAGGGAAATGATTTATAGATCAATTTATTAATCTGCTTTCAATTTTGTTTGAACAATTTTTCACTTAGATCAAAATTAAACGAAATAAATGTGAAAAAATGTTTTGCCCCATAATATTAACCCTCACCCCACCCCACCAAGAGATGTAGTTACCCATCAAGTTGGGATTTTTAGGGCTGCTGAGGATGGTGAAGTTGATGTATATAAAAAAATTCAGCTTTCCACAATTAATTCATTATTACAAAAAGTTGTTAAGTAGGAACGTAAAAATCTTCACAAATCTCAGTTTGAGCCAATGCATTTTCTGTCACTACATACCAATTTTGGCATACTCGAATGTATATTTGTCTGTCTAATACCTTTATCAGTACAAAAAATGTTAGAATAAAATAAATATTAGGTATTACTCACTTTTTCAACACCAACAAGAGCGTAAATTATAAACACCAAACCAATAATATACCATAGCAGCATACCAATTTCCACTGTAGAATCTGAAATGTGAAAAATCAGATGTAAATTTGATATTAAAATTACCAACTCTGAGTATACTCAAAACAAAAAACGTAATAATATGTTGAAAATCAATTCTTTTAAATACACTTTTGTAGGTGTAATAAGTAAAATGTTGTGTAAAGCAGCCAGCGGAGCACAGATTGTTCGAAATTAGATTGACAGATAAATATCTACCTACACGGAAAGATTTATCATCATATCATCAGATCATTTTAAAACAATGATGTAATTGTAAGATATGGAACGCAATTTTTCAGATATTTTAAATTTTTAGATCAAATCGTTGGTAATATTTATTACTATCTAAATTTTTTGTAAAGGGCTTCAAAATTAAAATTATTTAATAATTTATTTTGCAAGCATCAACTGTCAAAAGACTGATTCACACTTGGCTAGTTTTGTAGCTACTCTGTTAACAGTAAAAGTCAGTTTGTGTTTTTAGACATTCAGGTTAATTTTAGCTCGGCGAATAGTCTTCCAAGAATCACATTAGAATCTCCCATGACAATCCGCCGAGTTGAAACTGACTTTGAAAGGTTAAAACGACAAATAAATTCAACCCAAGTAGCTAGCTAGTAGCATAAAAACTAGCCAAGTGTGAATCAGGTCAAAGTGTCAAGGGTCAACAAACAGCAACGCATTTTGAATAATTAAAAAAATACGTTAAAATCGAATTTTAAAAAAATAAGATTTTATTACTTTTTTTTTACTTTAGCTTCATGTGAAATTAATATTATTTCGTTGCGGAAGGTTGGCTACAGGATCGGTATATTTTAAAATCGCATTAGTGAGTAGAATAAAACCTTATAACAATTGATAAATGACTCAAACTCGAAACACAGTATTTAGCCTCGTTGTTTTACTTTCAGTTTTCTCATCTTCTTGTTTGTTGCGGGGTGGAAAGAGGTGAGAATGTGAAAGCTTCATTTATTTTCAAATCATGCAAAAGAATAAAAGAGTTTGAGGGAAATGCTTGTAAAAAATTTTCATTTTTTCAACAACGATACTGAATACTTTGCTGATCCAGCAAATCAAACATCACCTATACTACCTGAATTAATCACAGTACTAAACCAGTTAGGCTACGAGTATCAATATAATATGTGTTGAGACACCACACCACCCTTTTGCAGTATATAAGAATGCAATACGATTAAACGTAGGTGGAGCTTCAGCGGGTAACAGGTGATACCAAAGTGCCTATAGAAATATAAGTCGAACCAGTTGGAGTTTTCGCAGTTAATAGTTGAAACTCTCGAATTAGTTACAAAGTGTGCCACAAGAGTGACTGCAGGACTGTCGTTGACTGCCATATATTTCTTCCCATTTATTTCCATTGAACGTTCACAAAATCAAAGACATTGAAAAAAATTCTGAGAGAGCCATTCGTTGTTGTCTTGTAAAAGGCTGAAATTTTGCTAGGACATTGCCATATATTAGCTAGAGATTTTATGAAAAACTGGCTGATAATACATTTAATTCTGCAAGCTGATTGAATACCTACTTATCATTTAAATAACGTGCAATCTGACCAGAATTTCTTGGATGTATCAGGAACCAAACATATGATTTGGCTGAATTTTCACAAAATCTTCAGGTAACATATGCCGATGTCTCAGCAAAATTTCAGCTTTCCACAATCACTGGATCTCTCATAACTGCTTTTGATAGCTTTGATTGAATGAAAGTTTAAAGGAAACTAAGGAGAGGAATTTATTATGCGAGTAGTTATTGACAGCTCCGCGTGGTAATTAGTAGAATTAATTTTGAAGCTCATTTTTTTCTCAGTGGTTCGACGTTTATTTCTGTATAACTCTATGAGATACAAAAACTGCTGAGCCAGATTGTGCTTAACATTCTCAACTTTTCGAGGTGGAGGCTGATAGAACTACACTGACTGAGTCCATTCTTGAGAGAAAGCGAGAAATTCAAACCCTCGTCATCCACCTCAATTTTCACGAAATCACTGTATTGTACCAGTAAAGGTACAATTGAACATACCATATGGTGGCGAGAATTATTGCTGTAATGTGCGTTCAGACGCCACAGATACAATCTTCCTTCTAAAAGTAATTAATAAATTAAGGAAACTAAAAAAATCTTACGTTCTTTGATTGGACTGAAAGCATATACGAGGCCCTTTACAATTTGACCAACGTTCCCAAGCTGAAAAAAGAAAAGAAAAACGAAAAATATAACATGAAAAATTCTGAAAAGAAGCTATTATACTTTGTACTTAGTTTTGACTACACTTGACCTAAAATCAAATAAATACTTGGGCATCTTAAATATTAACTTTTTTTAAATACCCTTTTGTGAGAGTAAAACTATATGAAATAAAACCTAGCGCAGTAATACAGAAACATATAACCTAACCATGCGGTTATAGTGCTTTGGTGGTCATACAGAATACTTCATGAAATTGAAACAGAAATTAAAATTTTAAGCCATTAAAATAAAAGCGCCTAGAAAAGAATGAAAATAAGCTAAAAAGAGAAAAATAAATCTCCAGCAAAATCTAGAGAATTGAAAAAATGAGGTCAAGCTCTTTCCCCATACCACACCTATAGAAGTGAAAGGTCCATTTCCCCGGCCCCACCCCCATTTGAAATTTTGACCTGAAAATTTTTGGCCTAATTGTGCTCAGTTTGTGCTAATGTGTGCCATCAATTTTAGAATTTGTGCTCACCCCCTTCCTTAGATATAAACAAAAGAGTCTGGGTGGGGCTGGAGAAATGGTAACCCCACCCATTTCGAATTTTGACTCTAAACTTTGTATGCTAATTGTGCTTCATTTGAGCTAATTTGTGCCGTTAATTTTAGAATTTGTGCTCATTTATTTTCAAATATAGGGGCCTCAGAAATTTATGTGTCAGCCCCCCCATTTGGAATTTTGAGTTGAAACTTTGCATGCTAATTGTGCTTAATTTGTGCTAATTTGTGCTGCAAATTAAAAATTTTATACTCATTCCCTTTCAAAAATATTTGTGGTTTTATGTCTCTCCTCAGCCCCCCCCATTTTGAATTTTGACCCAAAATTTTTCATACCAACTGGATTTAAATAGTGCTAAATTTTACTACCAATTTTGGAATTTGTTATCACCCCCTTCTTAATATATAAAAAAAAGTTTGTGGGTGGAGCTGGGGAAATGCTAGCCCCACCCATTTTGAATTTTGACTCAAAACTTGGCATACTAACTGTGCTCAATTTGTGCCAATTTGTGCCAACCATTTTAAAATTTGTGCTCACTTCCCAACTCAGATAGGGAGAATAAAAGATTTCCCCTCAGCCCCCCCCTTTTTGAATTTTTATACAAAACTTTGCCCACTACTCTTTTTTGATTTGTGCTTAATTGTTCCAACAAGCTTATAATTCCTGTACATTCAAATCTTTAGTTATTTGCAAAATAAATTTGGGTGGGGCTGGGGAAATGCAGCCCCACCCATTTCAAATTTTGACTTGAAATTTTGCAAACTGATTGTGCTCAATTTGTGCTGATTTGTGCCAACAATTTTATAATTTGTGCTCGATTATTAACTGAAATAAGGGGTGAGGAAGGTTTTGTCTTAGCCCCCCCTTTTGGAATTTTTGAGCTGAAACTTTTCCCATTATTTTATCTTAAATTGTGCTTATTTGTGCCAACTTTCTTTTTTGAAATTTTAAAGTTGCAATTTCAACCAACTAATAACAATCACCCATTTCTGCTGTAGCCTAAATAATAGTCATTTATAACAAAATTTTCAGTAGGGTCAAGAAAATTCAAGCCTTCCATTTTAAATAGGAGTTAAATTTTATTAAAATTTTTATGACAGTTTGTATCAAATTTTTACCTTGGTATTTTGAGGGAACTATACTTAACCCATATTTAGCAGTATGTCAGATTTTCTTAATTTTGTATTTTCTGGGTGTTGCTAAAAAACTTTGTAAGTACATGTAAATTTTTCCATTGATCACTCTCTATTGACAGTTTTTTCCATTTAAGTTGCCAAATTAAAAATATTATCATAAAAATCTTCTATGTGAATTGAATAGAAAGAAAAAAACAAATTTTTATGGTCATATGTGTATAAATTATTAAGTAGGTATTTATGCTAATTTTGGTTTTATATACTTAATAATTTAGAAAATACATTTGGTGATGTATCACACAATAAAATGTAAAAACTCAATATTGGCCCCTTTAGGGGCCCATTTGAGGATGAAGAATAGGTCCAATTGAGAAAAGAACAGCAAATTTGGTCTGGGCGCCTCAAAAAACATATTTGGTGATGTATCACACAATAAAAAGTGGAAACCACAGATTAACTCCCTTTTGGGGCCCATTTGGGGATGAAGAATGGGTCAAATGGAGAAATGAACACGAAATTTGGACTTGGCGCCTCAAAAACCATATTTGGTGATGTATCACACAATAAAAGGTGAAAACTCAAAATTAACCCCTTTTAGGGCCCATTTAAGGATGAAGAATGGGTCAAATAGAGAAATGAACACCAAATTCTGACTCGGCGCCTCAAAAATCATATTTGGTGATGTATCACACAATAAAAGGTGAAAACTCAAAATTAACCCCTTTTTGGGGCCCATTTGGTGATGAAGAATGAGTCAAATTGAGATATCAACACAAAATTTGGATTTGGCGCCTCAGAAACCATATTTGGTGATGTATCACACAATAAAATATGAAAACTCAAAATTGGCACCCTTTTGGGGCACATTTGGGGATGAAGAATAGGTCAATTGAGAAATAGAGAATTTATTTACAAATTCTCTTCAATTTGCCGCTGAATCTTGCTTAATTCCTTGGCGACGAATGGATAATTTAACAGTTCCTAGGTGAATCGAAGTGCATTTGTGAAATTATTAAAAACCGTATTTCATAAGAAAACCTCACCTCCATATCCTTTAGTTATCAGTTAATATTGAATTAAAATATTACTATATCCTATGCATAATGCAACAGAATTAGAAGGAAACTCATTGTCACTGTTATCACATAGGTATACAACAAACATCGATATGTTTTGCGATGTATTGATGTTCTTCACCAGATCGATGCAATATTTTCTTTCGATATATCGATATTGAATAAAATACATATTTTGGGAAATTTTTTGACAACTGTTTGAAATTTTCTTTTCATATTATGCCAGAAACCTTCGCTGGAGTATACCCCACAACTTCCAAAAGTTTCATGGCCATCAGATGAATGGTGTAGTAATGTATAAAAGACAAACAGACATACATTCTCTTTTATATATATAGATAACACTGGCCAAAGTAATCTTAAAAATTCCCCATAGATAACCCAAAAATATTTTTCAAAATTTGGGAATTTTTTTCATCAAAAAAGTCAGATTATGGAATAACGCATCGTGATTGGATCACCTAAAAGTGTCTAGGATACGGTATTTCTTGTAATTATATAAATATTTCAGATAACATCATTCTGTCAGTACTATATTAGCCTTCCTTAGAGATGCATGTCTTAATATTCCTCTAGCAAAATTATCGAGTTTTGACATTTTACTGTGTGATACATTAGAAAATAAGTTTTTTGAAGAGCCGAGTCCAAATTTGGTGTTCATTTCTCAATTTGACCTATTCTTCATCCCCAAATGTGCCCCAAAAGGGGGCCAATTTTGAGTTTTCATATTTTATTGTGTGATACATCACCAAATATGGTTTCTGAGGCGCCAAATCCAAATTTTGTGTTGATTTCTCAATTTGACCCATTCTTCATCGCCAAATGGGCCCCAAAAAGGGGTTAATTTTTAGTTTTCACCTTTTATTGTGAGATACATCACCAAATATGGTTTTTGAGGCGCCAAGTCCAAATTTCGTGTTCATTTCTCCATTTGACCCATTCTTCATCCCCAAATGGGCCCCAAAAGGGAGTTAATCTGTGGTTTCCACTTTTTATTGTGTGATACATCACCAAATATGTTTTTTGAGGCGCCCAGACCAAATTTGCTGTTCTTTTCTCAATTGGACCTATTCTTCATCCTCAAATGGGCCCCTAAAGGGGCCAATATTGAATTTTTACATTTTATTGTGTGATACGTCACCAAATGTATTTTCTAAATTATTAAGTACATAAAACCAAAATTAGCATAAATACCTACTTAATAATTTATACACATATGACCATAAAAATTTGTTTTTTTCTTTCTATTCAATTCACATAGAAGATTTTTATGATAATATTTTTAATTTGGCAACTTAAATGGAAAAAACTGTCAATAGAGAATGATCAACGGAAAAATTTACATGTACTTACAAAGTTTTTTAGCAACACCCAGAAAATACAAAATTAAGAAAATCTGACATACTGCTAAGTATGGGTTAAGTATAGTTCCCTCAAAATACCAATGTAAAAATTTGGTACAAACTGTCATAAAAATTGTAATAAAATTTAACTCCTATTTAAAATGGAAGGCTTGAATTTTCTTGACCCTACTGAAAATTTTGTTATAAATGACTATTATTTAGGCTACAGCAGAAATGGGTGATTGTTATTAGTTGGTTGAAATTGCAACTTTAAAATTTCAAAAAAGAAAGTTGGCACAAATAAGCACAATTTAAGATAAAATAATGGGAAAAGTTTCAGCTCAAAATTCCAAAAGGGGGGGGGGCTAAGACAAAACCTTCCTCACCCCTTATTTCAGTTAATAATCGAGCACAAATTATAAAATTGTTGGCACAAATCAGCACAAATTGAGCACAATCAGTTTGCAAAATTTCAAGTCAAAATTTGAAATGGGTGGGGCTGCATTTCCCCAGCCCCACCCAAATTTATTTTGCAAATAACTAAAGATTTGAATGTACAGGAATTATAAGCTTGTTGGAACAATTAAGCACAAATCAAAAAAGAGTAGTGGGCAAAGTTTTGTATAAAAATTCAAAAAGGGGGGGCTGATGGGAAATCTTTCATCCTCCCTATCTGAGTTGGGAAGTGAGCACAAATTTTAAAATGGTTGGCACAAATTGGCACAAATTGAGCACAATTAGTATGCCAAGTTTTCAGTCAAAATTCAAAATGGGTGGGGCTAGCATTTCTCCAGCCCCACCCACAAACTTTTTTTTATATATTAAGAAGGGTGTGATAACAAATTCCAAAATTGGTAGCAAAATTTAGCACTATTTGAATCCAGTTGGTATGAAAAATTTTGGGTCAAAATTCAAAATGGGGGGCTGAGGGGAGACATAAAAGGGAATGAGAATAAAATTTTTAATTTGCAGCACAAATTAGCACAAATTAAGCACAATTAGCATGCAAAGTTTCAACTCAAAATTCCAAATGGGGGGGGGGCTGACACATAAATTTCTGAGGCCCCTATATTTGAAAATAAATGAGCACAAATTCTAAAATTAACGGCACAAATTAGCACAAATGAAGCACAATTAGCATACAATGTTTAGAGTCAAAATTTGAAATGGGTGGGGCTACCATTTCTCCAGCCCCACCCAGACTCTTGTTTATATCTAAGGAAGGGGGTGAGCACAAATTCTAAAATTGATGGCACACATTAGCACAACCTAGAAGTGAATACATATAGATATATAAATTCCATCTAATTTTATGACAAAACGGTTTAATTAGTGTTGATCTCAATAATTCCTGCTCCTATAGATCTTGTTTGATGAATTTCAAAAGTGTCATTTTTCTCTCTTTAACACATTTTTATTTATTTATTTATTATAGTTTTAGGTGTTCAGGTGGCATGGGGAATCAAACCCGTACTGGGGGAATACCTAAAACCTCCCTCGTCCACCGCCACCAAAAGTCAGCACCGTATTCACTCGGCCACGGTGCCGGGTGATGGTGTTTGAGGGAGAAACAGCAATTAGCATATGTAGTGTGGTGGTAACTGCCACACCATATCCCCTCAGTATAGAGGAGCATAATACAATTGCTGGTACGGAGGCGCCTTGCTGGTAGGGATGTACACTGGTGTGTGGTGATGCCCACCCTCATCACCACACCATGGCGCACACCTTACAGTGCTGTCACATTCCGGCAATGGAGGTGTGACGTACCACCACAGCTACTGGTTATACGAGTGTCCAAGAGATGGCGTGAATATCTATCTCCCGTATCACGTCGAGGTCACCACTTGTGGGTGGGCGTATTGGTTAAATACACGACACCACACAAACACCAGTGAAGGCGGCTGCGTGATCGACATAGAATGTGCGGGCCGAGCCCAGTATAAAAGTTTAGCTGTATAGACGAAATATACAGCCGTGAGCTCAAAAAGGTAGTTTGTGTATATAATCCACTGGCCCACTAGGTGGTCAATGAGTGCGTAGTACACACTCGTTTGTCAATGACCACCCGTTGCCACAATAGTCATTATTGTTTATTAATTATTAATTATTATTTATTTATTTATTATTATTATTATTATTATTATTATTATTTATTGCTAGCCCCGAAGCACTGCTCTGAAGCACTTTGGCTTGTGCCACCCTTGGATTTTTTCTGGCATATCTAGGTAACACTGTAGAATTCGTTGTTTTGGCAGAAACAACTAATATTCTTTTTATGTCTGTGTGTGGGTGTGTGGGTAGTGCCGCATGCGCTGTTAATTTTGTGAGTATATTTCTCAGCTGTAATTTTAACTCTCCAATTATGTTCCTTTACGTTTATTATAGTTATTATTGAATCATATTTTATCAAAATGATAGAAGAAAATTAACTTATGAATCTAAGACAATATATATAAAAGAAAGGACAGAATACCATATAAGAATTGAACATATTAAGAAAGGTCAAGGGTGAATGAATTTGAAAATGTTATACCATCAATCATATTTAGTGGGAAAATCAAATTGCAGTATTCAATAATTAATTAATTCTCAATATTCTGACAAAAGAAAGTGTAAAAACTAGCCCTTCACATTCAGTAGCAGTCCGAGCTAATTGTGCGCCAGTGGCTCCACCATATTTTTGCACCCCTCATGCATCGAGACCCTCCCTTAAAATTTTTTTGAACCATCTCAGAAAAAATTAAAATATTGCTCACAAAATTATCTATTTGTTGATATTTTATTAGTAAATTAGTAAACAGTTTAAAGAATATGGAAAACAGAAAACATTAAAATATTAACTTCAAAAATTGCAAACAAGTGGCTCTTAAAACCCTAAATCATTTTTTTTCTGGCTTTCGCATTTGCAAAAGTATTAATAGTTTCAGAGAAATCTATAGTCTCTGCAATGTTTTTTCAATCGATAGAATGGCTAAATTTGATAAAAATTCTTGGCCCATTGTATTACGTAAATAATTTTCAATGACTGATGAGTTTAGATCATTCAGCCTATAATAATTAAAAGAATCTACAGAAAGTATAACTATACAAGAAGCTGACCAAGTTGTAATGAATTATTCACATTTTTTGCAAAAAATTCATTAAAAATAAATTAAAAATAAAGAAAATTCACAAATAAAAAAAGTTTCTCCATTGCAAATTGTGAGGATAGTGATAAGAGTAAAGCAGATGAGCGCTGTGGAGGTGATTTAGTAAAATTTTTCAGTGGTTTTCATTTTTTTAACATGGCAAGACTTGATGGTTTGAGAGGATTTTATTCTCTACTTGACTACTTCTGCTCTCCAATTCTCAATTCATGTTCCCATTCTAAGTAGACTGCAGGAATCAAAAACACTTAAACATGTTCAAATAATCAAAATATAAGTAAAATTAAATTTCAATTTTATGATAACATATTTTTGATTTAGAAAATTTTCCAAGTATGGAAATGGAAAATTGGAATTGAAAATTGATATAGATTGCTGGAAGTTTGGATATGTACCTGTTATTTTGGAAACATTGAAGAATGAAAAATACTGTAATTAACATACAGGATGGCACACTTAGGATAGGAAGAAGAATCCTAGAATAAAAATAAATTAAAAAAAAAATAGAGGAGAAGGTCATACTAAGAGATAAGAGTACTAGAGTAGACACTTGACACTTTGATGCAGCACTGAAGACTGGATTGGACATGTACTGATACTTTCATGGGAATGTAAAATAGGTTGATTTGATTTGGTTTTAATGAATTTCCATGACGAATGGCCACTGAACATGTATGCTCATTTGTTCGAATGCATGATGTTTCACATTTTTCAAGGTTTGAAGTTGCCCGCAACCTTTTCCCCTAGTTTTTCATCATTGAAAATAATTTTATTATGAAATTAATGAAATTCTTCATGAACGTGATGTCTGTGAGGTCATATGTGAAATTTGCTATACTCCATTCCAAATAAGAAAGATATGATGTCACAAAGACATACCTACATATTTTGTAATTCAATAAAGTACAAAAACTTACCTGTAAACATCAGTTTTGAATGCATTCTTTGTTTAATAGTGTGGATCTCAACCTTTTCTTTCCCTCCTGGTCCATCTAATCACGTGACATCACGTCTTTCTTATTTGGAATGGAGTATAGGCAAAAGTTATATTATGTGACGTCATTATCTTTGAAAATGATTTTATTTTTAATCGGGAAAGGTTTGAAACATAATATATGCTCAAAATAAAATGACCTTCACTAAAAATTCAGTAGTTAACTGTATTCTTTCGAAACTAATGTTATTGTATCTCACCAAAAAATTGTTTGTACACTGTATATATGATAAATGAAACGATTGGATAACGTCGAAAATGAGAAGAAAAGAAATATAGTGATGTAGGTACATATTTTTGATACAAAACAAATTTCATCATTCAATGCACTCGTAAACAAATTCAAGCTATATCTACAAGCAATGGTAATTGCATACATACACCAACAAATTTTTCATGAGAAAACCCAACGAATTCATAATATAATATAATGAATCTAAACTTCAAGTTAGCTTCACAATTTATTTCTACAATCAACTAAACATACCACATGGGTTTTGCAAATTGCAATAAATATGATTGGTTATTAAAAATGAGAAAATAAAGTTGTTATGGGATTAGACAAGGGATTTGGTACAAAAAAAAAAGAAACAATGATAATGATAGGAACAATGCAATACGATGCAGTTAAATTAGATGGTGTCATGAAAACAGGCAACAGTTCTCTTTCATCAAATTTTCATACAAACAAAAACAACACTTTGAAACCTTAATTTGTAAATAACAATATTTAAGCGCGATATTATACTGTGTATTTACCAACTTTAATCATTTAGGTATACTAGGCAAAATTAGACATTTCTCAAAGTGAAGGTGAAAAGAACTTGAAAAATTTGTAAGACAATATGTACAAAGGGAACAAGCAAAAAATAAAAAGATGAATGTTAAATTATAAAATTGATAAAATTCATAATTTAAACAAGGAGACAGTCATCGACTAACTATCGAAAATTTGCTAACAAAAGACAAATTAAACGAAGCTTCAATAGCTTTCTATTTCGACCTATCAAAAAATCATGAAGGAAACGTGAAGAAAATCACCAACAAAATGAATTTAGAACAACAAATTTCAAACTACTTACTATCTGGAAGACTTTTATTCTTGGACAAGTGTCAAATTGAAAATGAATAACCTTTCTTGATCATAAACTGTACAAATAATTCATAATGGCTTTCACTTGTGATAAAAAAGGAGTAGTTATTGTTAACTTTAAAATCATATAAAATATCATTAATTTCTTCAAATTATTTTTCTTAAAGCTTCCATTATTCATTTCAAATATTAATATTTTTAAGGAAGATTTTGATTGATTTTGTTGTTAGTTCTTTCTTTTTTATAATTTGTTTCTGAAACCAGGAATGACTGATGATTGATAAGAGAAAACTTGCGTAGAGGCGTAGTTGGCGCAGTAAGATGTGATTAATTTGTGATAACAGTGAACAGACTCGTTCAGTCACTCTCGTTCATTCTTTCAGTAAATCTCATTCGTCTTCATTTAATAGAGATGTTGTCGATGTCGATCAAGAAGAATTTCTTTAATTTTCGTTATTCATTTTTAATGACTCAGATCTGTGAATTTTTTTTAGTTTTTTTCCTCCGTTTTTTAATATTTTAGCTTCCTTTTTGCGCCTTTTTGGCGCCCCTTTTTCAAATGAGAGTGGCTCTAGCAACAGAAACATGCTGATGGGTAGCCTCTGTTCCCACTGAATGAAATCTAAAAAAATGGAACAACAGGTAAAATAAATTAAGCTGTTTAGAATATTTTTAACGGTTTTCCAAATTTTTATTCATTCGCATGCGCCTATACACATGTCCTACCAACTCTGTCCATATATTAAGATGGTATAATGTAGGCTAATCTATGATGTAAATGAACTAGAATTGATTTATTAATTAATGTGAACTGAACCAAAGAATGAAAAAATTATCCTCCATTATTTTTCTAATAATGCAGCAAATATGTACCCAACTACATAATATATAATTCTGAATTTCAAGCAACAAATGAGGAGGAGTTAGATATTAATTTCTACATTTGTTTTAAAATGTTTCCTAATCGGAAAATTAATTTTTTTAATTCGTTTATACCTCAGGTGCTGTCACTCAGTTTACTAGTTAATAGCTACTTTCCAACATATTAGCTCCACATTTACTTATCTGTCAGCGTGAGTTGGAAATAGGTTAAATACCTAGTTTACTGAAACTAACTGTTCAAATGAGCCAAACATGAAACGTGGCTTTATTTTATTACTGGGAAGTTGAACCAAATTCAAGTTAATTTAATAATCGCAAAATTTATTCTCATGAAATGATGTTTCTTGAACATTTTACTATGTGTCTACATGGAAAAATTACCTGAAAAAAAAGCAACTTGAATTGTACATTCTGCGCATCTCAAATTGCACATAATTACTTTGTTGTGAAAATAAACGTCGCTATACAAATATATATACACACACACACGCACGCAGCGTGCGCACATGCGCATCAACAAATAGTGTTTTTTTTACAAAAAACGATCTTTGGTGATTTTTAAGATTTTATCAGTTCTAGAAACAACGAAAAATCAGAAACAGCATACCTACTACATATGAAATCGATACTTATTTCATTTATCATGTGGTAAACAAGTCAGAAATATGAAAAACTTATACTTGTGGCAGCACTATATCTTTAATTCAGATTCCGAATACACTGGGACATTCGATTTTGGTATTTTCTCCAATTGGAAATCCTACTGACTGTTAAATTTGTTGAAATTTTTCAACAAAATTGTAAGAAATCGTTTGTCAAGGCTAAAAAATCATTACGGAAAATCATCTACTTTGTTCCGATTCAAACAAAATGACTTGAAAAAATTATCAGAAATATATTTCAAAACGAAGAAATTTGTGATATTTCAACAGACACCATCAATTTCTAATCACTTCAAACCTTTATAGGACAAATAATGTACCTACTTGAATCTTTTACAATAACTACTTATTTCAGGCATTTAAAAAATGAAAAACAGCAAAATAAAAGCCAAATTTTCATAAATGTCATCCAATTGTTTATTTTCATTAATGTTCATATCATCTGAAATTTATTCTAAATTCGAAAAACATTTTCTCTGATCAAATAAAATAAAATAAATTTTCACTCAAAAAATGTATTTTAGCTCATTTAGGACTTGCTCAAGTTCTTACGGTAGTTCAATAAGTTTTTTTTGGATAACAAATCAGCGAACAATGAAACTATTTACCTAACAGCCGAATTTTTCAGTTTAATAAAACCTTAATTAAAACTTTTCAAGAAAAAAGAACTCTATTCAAAACTTACATTTTCACATTCTGAAGAGTTCGTCAATTAATTTAAATCATTATTCGAACGTTTCACTCATTAATTTCAGACAATAAATTGGTATAACGTTCTAATATTCACTATTATCTGCTTATATTGTTAGAAGTCATGAAAATATAACTCAATACAAATTCATTTTTCACACAAAGTATCTTTTTTGAAAAGTAACGCCTGCATTGTTTGGCTCCAAGATTTTATCTGTTCTAGCAGTCCATTAAGCTATATAGTCAGTTATTATATGCTTTTATTCTACTCACTCAATTTGTTAAAGTACACCATGACCAACTAGAGCGTTGCTTTCACCTGTTGCAACACACGCACACATACACTCATATCCCATTTTATCAGATGTTTTTTCAATTTTTGTTTCTCTCGTGGGGGGGGGGAAGTATTATTTTCTCTTTCGCCGTTATTTTCTTCTTCAAATTATAAAAGCGTATTTTTTAAAAACTCGTTTTTAATTAGCTGTACGTCTCTGATTTACAGTCTCTATTTTTGAACAAAAAAATTCTTAATTTTGATCCAAAATTGGCATTGTACTCTTTTTGTTTTCCCCATACTATTAGTACCTGCTTATTCAAATTTTCGTGAAGAACAATTTTTTTTCAATTTTTTCTTGCTTTTTCTCTTCGACAAAATTGAAAACATAAATTCTGATAATGACATGAAATTCAACCAGTGATCTCATTTTAAACTAAATAATTCTGAAATATTTGACGAATTTTTTTTTTTTATGTTTGTTTATCTGTAAATTTCGTCATATAGGTAGGTACCTACTCTCTTTCACCGAAAAAAATCTAATAAACCTACCTACATTAGGCACCCTACAAAGCACTGTTCGAAATTATAAATATTATTACGCTTTTATCGCGTCCAAAGGGGAACACAGACAATGAAATCGCATTCGGCGTAATATATTATAGTAACGTAGGTACGCACCAAACTAAGCCATAACAGGATAAGGGTGCCTGTTTGTAAGGAGCAACCGCAACAACACTGCTTTACACGCATCGTGATTTTATCCGAAAAATAGGTATAAGTACACGCAAATTAATAAAAACGGAATATTTGAAGAATTTTGACGAACGAACGAACAACAACAACACTACGAACACCGGAGCACTTCGACTTCAGCGGCGATTGCATATGGCATCGAATTGACAAACTGGAATATAGACTGCGAACAGGAAAAGGAAACGCACGAAAGTAATGCTCGAAGATAGCAGCGAGAATAAAATTGTACGAATGTTTCGACCTCTCGTTTTGACATTCAACACTATTCAAGTTTTAAAACACGAGGCACGAACCAATCCGCCGACGAGACGACGCGTCGATGCGAAAAAGATGGCAGTACCTACCTAATATAATAAAAAAAAAAATTAAATTCGTTAAAAAAAAAAGTGAATTGAGACCGAACAGCTAAAATACGTTCGAAAATATTCGAATTTCAAATACTTATATCAACTTCAACTACGAACGAAATTAATCCCAATATCTTTTGACTCTGGCTATTCGCAGTGTTGTCAAAAATATCGATATTTTTGAATGCCAATTTTTAATTTTTCTTTCTGTGGTTGTGGTTGTGGTATTGACAAAATTACGAGTGAATGAGTGATAACTGAAACTGATGACAGATGATTTTTATGATCTTTATGAATTATGAAATTATGAATTAAGAATAACTTGATCTTGACTCCAGTCCAAAATGAGGAGATTTCTCAAACATAGTTCACATACATCTATATCTACAACTACATCAAAAATGTCAAGTAAATACCCTGACTTACTTTGCTTCCATTATTCTTTTCCTTAAATTTATAAAATTCGAATTTATATTTTATTTTCAGTTTTAAATGACAATTATTCAGATGAGCCATTTGCAAAAATTTTTTATCAAATTTTATAAAATATCGATATCGTATGGATATCGTATCGATATTATCGATATTTTCCTACAAATATTATAGAGGATGAGGACCGGAGATGAAACAAGAAAGAAAGATTTGATTGAAGTTCCGTCCAAGAAGCGAGTGTATTTCAAAGAAGATACATAATTTAAGCAAAGTACATTTAAGTTTGATAAACGAATGTTAACGGAAATAAACGAATGAGCGGCGGAAGTGGTATATCAGTGTAGCCACGAATTGATATAAATAAATTGTATATTATATATGATCGTGCGTTTGCAGGAGTGAGAGGGGAGAAGGATTGGTGGTCTCAACACCCCCTACAATCTTTTGAACCGATCACGACTGCGGGTGTTTACAAAAGGTTTTAGAATTTATTAAATTTACAAATTGTTACATTTAGTTAAATTATTACAAAGAAAATAAATATGAATTAAAAAAAAAAAAATAAAAGGTAAAAATGTGTATACAAAAATGGTAACTAAATTGGACGATTATGGTAAGTTCATATTTTGACTATTTAATATATATATAAGGTAGATTAAGATAGTAACATGAATTTTTTTTTTTATATAAAGAGATAAACAGCATGCAATAAACAGGGTAAGTATAGACAATATAGTGTTATTTAGAATATAAGTTTTTTTAGGTATGGATATGAAATATTTTGTTTTGTATGGTTACAGGTGTGGATTTTATATTGGATATGACATTTTAAGGATTTTGAGAGTTAGGGAAATGTGCTGCTTACTAGATAAGGCTTTTGTGAGTAAGTCAGCTAGTTGTTCTTCAGTAGCTATCTGTTTGAATGTGAAGATTTTGTCGTTATAGGCTTGGGCAAGTCCATAACATTTGATCATGAGAGCTCGAAGTTGTTTCTGACCTCCTCCAGAAATGACATGAATAACAGAGATATTGTCTTCATATACTGTTACAGGAGTGTCAACTGAGAAGAATTCACGGTTGAGGAGCCAAGCGAGTTTGATATCCTCAAAGGAATCGTGAAGAGCTATTAATTCAGCTGCTGTGGATGATGAAGCATGAATGTTTTGGCGATGAACGCCCCAATTTACCAGGTCACCATACATTGTAATTAAGTAGCCAGTTATGGATTTACCCTTTTTCTAATTCTTTTAAATTTATAGGTTGATCATCAATGTCGGGGGCATAAGATGCATCGACATAGGCGGATATGCCTTCAGAATTAGATCTATAAACCAATGCAAAATCAATGGTTGTTTTAAGGTATCGGATGATACGACGTACGTGGTTCTTTTTGGTGTCATCAGAACAATTTTGAAATCTGGACAGGTAATTAACCGAGAAGGATATGTCTGGCCTTGTGCCTCTAGATACATATAATAATGCGCCAATCATAGATCTATATTCCTTGTTGTCAGTTCCTTCATTTTTGCTCAACTTTAAGCCTGTCTCCATAGGCGTTTTGGAAGGATTTGAATCACATAATTTGAATTTTTGGAGAATCTTTTGGATTTGGATTTTTTGAGTGAGTTTTATAATTTGTGATTCACGATTTCTTTCTATTTCAAAACCAACAAAATGAGATGGATTGTTTATTACTTTCATGGTGAAACCTGTTTCGAAATGAACGGTTATTTCGTCAATCCATTCGGGGCGATTGGTTGCTAGTAAAATGTCATCTACGTAGATTATCATGAAGGCAATTCCATCTGATTCATCTCTACGTGTGTAGACACATCTGTCGATTTTGGATTTTGTAAAATTGGATGTTGAAAGATGAGTATCCAGTAACTCAATCCAATTTTTACTTGATGTTTTTAAACCATAAATGGATTTTTTGAGTTTTAATAATTTCGTTTTATCAACATTGCAACCTAGGGGAATGTTTAGAAAGATGTCGTTTTTTATGTTTGAGTTAAGGTAAGCAGTTTTGACATCATATTGAACAAGTTGTAGGTTTAATAGATTGGTTACGGATAAGATCCACCTAATTAGCCAGAGTTGCACAACTGGTGCATTAGTTTCTGTCATAGTATATTCGGATCGATCCATAAAACCTTTGGCTACAAGTCTAGCTTTTGGGCACATTATTCCTCTTTCATTGGCTTTGGCTGTAAATATCCAACGTGTATCAATTGGTTTAATGTTGGGTGTACGATCTACTATTTTCCATACTTTAAGGTCTGACATTGATTGCAGCTCATCATTGATAGCCTTTAGCCACTCTTTCTTAAATGGATTTTGAAAAATATCGCTGAAGCTTACTGGCATACAATCTTCTATGAATTGTGAGTCTTCTGATGAGGCTTGTTTTAGTACATTGACCCTATAGATTGCCTCAATTTCCTCTTCTAAAGGTTTGACTTGCAATTCCTCTGGTTTACAGGTAAAGTCGGCTAATGTTTTCGTCTCATCAAATTTAACATCACAGGATTTGTAGGATTTCATTTATATGGGGTCCAATATCTGATAACCTACATTCGAAAATCCGATTAGAATGGTTTTTAAAGCTCGGGGCAGGAATTTTGGGTCAAGATGCTCCTCTTCATTCTTCTTGGCTCTTACTGCTGATTGCTGTCGTTGTTCTATAGGAACATGTTTATATGCAATAGCACCAAAGACTCGAAGATGGGATATATCGGGTTTAGTCCCGTATAATTTTTCGTAAGGGGTAATATTTCCTGAATTAACGCGGGTTGGACTTCTATTGATGATATGGGCGGCAGCTAGTACAATTTTTGACCATAATTTGAAATCAATTTTTGCGTCATATAGTATAGCTCTAACTCTTTCGAGCAGGGTTCTGTTTTGCCTTTTGGCTATAGCATTTAGTTCGGGGGTATATGCCACACCATCATCTAAAGTTATTCCTTTTTCGGAGCAGAATTGTGTCATTTTAGTGTCGGAATATTCCTTAGCTTGGTCAGTTCTTAATACGGAGATGGGATCATTTGGGAACTTAGTATGGAATGATAAATAGTACTCTTTAAACTTATCAAATGCCTGAGATTTTCTTAATATGGGGAAGGCTAGAGTATATTTTGAATAGTGATCAATGAATGTTATAATAAATTTTTCTCCATTATAAGCTTCTTGAAAGGGTCCCATGATGTCTGATGAGATTACTTCCATTCTTCTTGTTGATTGAGTTCTCACACCATGATGACCAAGTTGGGTGGATTTAGCTTTTAGGCATATTTCACATGTGGCAAAGTCATTGTCCTTAAATACCAAATTTTGGGGCATACCTACAACTACTTTAGATAATGTCTTTAGGCTTTTGCCACTTAGATGACCTAATCTTCTGTGCCAAAGTGTTTTAGTTTTGCTAATATTTTTTCTGTGCTTCCTGTTTATTCCAACACTTTCTCCGTTTAATTCATCCTCTGATTCGGAATAAACCTCCTGATTGACTGCTTCCACTGCAGTATCTTGTAAATTTTGAGGGTGGTCAATGTTTTCCTGCTCTCCTTGTGGATTACTAGTTTCAGCCTCAATTTGTTCAAAATTTTGATTTAGATCATCTATATGATCTTCCTGTTCTACTGACGTACTAGGTACAGGCATACATACAAGCTCCTGATAGACCTTATTATCTTCATCTTCTACTATCTCGTAATCTATGTAGTACATTGAACCTCTCTTTGGAGCGGTTATTGTGACTTCACCAGTATGTTTATTTATAATGTCTGCATGATCAGTGTCGGTTATTATTTTGAATATTCCTGACTCCATGATTTTAGCACCTGACCAAATATCAAGGCTTAAATCAGGATCATAATAGACTTCTTTTAAGTGTATGGTGGAAAATTCTGCATTAGAATTGCAAACGTTGACGTACATAGATCCAACATGAGTGGGGTTTACAAATACACCTTTTTTAGCACAAAGTGCTTTACGAGTATTGTCAACTTTACGTATGTTTCTTAATTTTGAAAGGTCGTTGACCATATGGTCATCTGCTCCATTATCTAATAACATCGTATGGAGTTGATTTTTTGGGGGGACGGATTTTGATACTGTTGGGGGCTTGGGCCATTGAAATTCATCGTCGATGTCATCAAAACTTAAGTGATTCAAGTTTGAATGTAACATCATTGAATATTTAACACGAAAATTTGATTTTTCATTTGTCTTATTTTGGGAGTTCGTGTTATTGGAATTCTGGGATTTTGAGCTAATGTTCTGATCAGGGGGTTGTGGAGTATTACCTGTATTAGAAGTTTCATTCGGGCATGTTCTAGACATGTGACCTTTTTTATTACATCTAAAACACGTAACATCCATTTGGTACACGTTATCTTTAGGGGGATAACTATTTTGTTTGTTTTGACTATTTTTGTGATCGTTTAGATAACTGGTTGTATTATAATTTGTATTGGGATTATTTGGGTTATTATTATTTCTAAAGTTTCTGAAATTTCTTTTATTATTCATCGGTTGATATGATGATTTGGGCTGATCAAACCCGGGAAATGTTTTATTAGAGTATTCAATACGATCACATTTTTCAAGTATCATTTTTGTAAGTCTGACAGTAGTTCGTTTTTCTATTTCTAATTGACGGAATTCGGAGAAGACAGTATCAAATTTTTCAGGTAAAGACATCATTAACTGATCGATTTCATCTGCTTCAGATAGGGGTAATTAGCATCTCGTAGTTCTTCTACAATAGTTGAGAAATATTCTAAGAATCTGCGGATGGTACCTCTCCTTGGATCAAAGCGAAGGGACTGAAATTTAGATTTTAATACCATGATGTTAGTAGCGGTTTGGTTTCTGTATCGGGCATCCAAAATTTCAAAAATTTGAGAAACAACATCGCAAGTTTTGACATGATGAAGAATTCTTTTATCAAGTCTTTCGAAAATGTGGGCTTTGGCCCGTTCCTGAGTTTGAAAAAATTTGAGCCATTTAGATGAAAGGCGTTCTTCCGATGATGTGTAAATATAACTAGTTTCACGAGCAGTTGGAAAAATTGTGGAATGGCACCCTTTACCAATTAGTGTGCTGATTACAGTTGCACGCCATCCCTCATAGCCATTTCCACGGAAAATATTCGAGACACGATCATTGTTGACAGTGTTCATAATTAATGAATTGACTAAAAAATAAAAAAAAAATAAAAAAGAAAAAAAAAAGAAAACGGATGTCAATCCCCAGCAAATGCCGCAAGACTAGGATTGCCATACCTGTGTTAACCAAACAATATATTTTATAGACGATAGTATTTAAGTTTGTCCTTGTGTGATTCTCAAGTAGGTCCACACTGGGCAAGAGACAACACACGTTAAAGATGAGATTGGACACTTCCCATAAAAAAAATAAAAAACAAAATAACAAGACTTTTACAACCCAAAATGATTTGTAATTGAATTCAATGAAACGAAGTAATAAATAATAATAATGAAATAAATGAAATAGTGAAGGTGAAATGAAGTTAGCTACTTTCAGATTGGGGAATTAGGAAAGAAATATAAATAAAAATTTGGATAACAGGGGAGAGAAAAAAAATTCAACGCTGTATCCCAATAAAACAAATAATTTGTAATAAAATGAAAAAATTAAAAGAAAAAAATATATGGCAGGTGATTTGAAGAGAGAAAATAAAATAATCACCAGATGTAATGTAAAATAATTCTTTTGGTAACTTGAGATTAAAAAAAAAAAATTCACAGTAGAAAAAAAAATTTTGTAAATGGCAAAACAAAAAAATTGGAAAAATAATATTTTCGTTTTAACTAAATAAAATTGTACGAAAATAAAATAATTGTGAAATTGAAATTAATTTGGTTTAAGTATTCGAATAAGAAGAAAAAGTATAAATTCAAAAAAAAAATCGTTAAAGTATTTTTGACACAATTGTGCAACTGCAAAAATTTTCAAGTTGCAACAAAATGGTGGTTTGAATATGAAAACCGCGCCAACGTATTTATTCAATGGACGTAGATAAGAGTTCGTAGGTTCGTTGCACTTAACAAAAGGTTAATGTACAAGTTCGAACAAATGAACGAAACGAGCCGTGCTTACGTCACGAGTTGTACACTCCAAGACAAAAGTGGCTGCAAAATTTTGCACACAACTTGCCAAAATTGGTATTTAGAAAAATTTTGAAAAGGCCGAAATTATTTGAAAATAACAATATTTTTAAATATACAAGTTAAATTTTGAATCCGAAAAGTCAAGTTATGCAAAAATACAAAATATTATTCGAAAAATACAAGAAAAATTATGAAAAATATATTTTTTATTACCTTTTTTTAGCGGAAATTTTCGTTTATTACTCTTTTGACTGATGGTTTTTTAATTTCAGGTTCGTCTTTGAAGATTTTTGAGATGATGCTCTGGACTTCGATGATTGAACTGCGCTTCGGTTGTTTAGGACATACTTCGGTGAGTGTTTAAGTTGAAATTTTGAGGTTTATGTTGATGCCAAATGATGAAGTTTGATTGAAATGATGAATTTTTGAATTTGATGGTGATGATTTTGAAGCTTTTACGTTGATTTCTGATCAATTTCTGATGGCTCAAGGCGATTTATTACCAATATTATGACTTCGGCAAATTAGTTCATACACAAGCAGGGCAGACACTAATGATTTTACTAACTTTTGAGCAACACAAGCAGGGTTCTCAAACAGTTAAGTAATCGACGAGTCTTGGAATCTTCGTACACTTGGCCGGATTATACACAAGCAGGGCAAATCCAATTCAGCAAAAGACGAAATTCATTAAACGTTTACAGCACTCAAATATTTTTCGAAGACAAAAATGACTCGAAAAAGGAAAAAAAAAATTAATAAGTTGGAACTATGTTACCCAACACAAAAACAAAAATTACGAAAATGACTAAAAACACAATTATTCACGAAAAGTATAAAAATTTGACTTAGAAAATTCACAATAAAGGATTTTAATATGTTTAAAAATTTGTTTCAGGTACAAGGATTGTTACCGAGCAATGCTACCATATAGAGGATGAGGACCGGAGATGAAACAAGAAAGAAAGATTTGATTGAAGTTCCGTCCAAGAAGCGAGTGTATTTCAAAGAAGATACATAATTTAAGCAAAGTACATTTAAGTTTGATAAACGAATGTTAACGGAAATAAACGAATGAGCGGCGGAAGTGGTATATCAGTGTAGCCGCGAATTGATATAAATAAATTGTATATTATATATGATCGTGCGTTCGCAGGAGTGAGAGGGGAGAAGGATTGGTGGTCTCAACAAATATCGCTATCGTATCGATACAAAAAATATCGATATTTGACAACACTAGCTATTCGTAATAATCAGAGTTTCTGTAGGTAGTACAGCCTTCTTTTTATGTGAAAAAGATATAGCTTTATTTTTTTTTGCTATTTTGCATTTAATTTGAAATAAGAAAAAAAATTTCATCATTATAGTTTATATTTTAATTTTTAACATGTTTTTCAGACTGGTTCTTTATCATTTTTTCGCAAATTGATCCTGAATTATAAGGTTTGAATTTAAAATTTAAAAACAAAAACGTGAAAAATATGCAACGGTGAATTCGAGATTAGAAGTGAAGTAGGTACCTACGTAATTTACTCATATACAGCGTGCAGTTAGATGTTAAATCATAGAAGATACCTATGTTAACTTCACATTCCAATTATTACTATGAAAAAGATACTCAACGTAAAACAACTGCTGACAAAAATTTGTAATTCCTGTTTAAAATTGGCCGGTGGCGTCCAAAATTTCTTTTCAGCTTTGTTTTCGTTACAGCTGTCTTGTTTGCAAAAATATTGATAGTTATCAATGATATAGAAAGAAAAAAAAAAATCATTTATAACTTAAGGAATTGAATTTGAAAATCCCACATTTGTAATTGATACAAGGCTATCTACGAAGAGTTTTTGAAAATTGAAACCGAACATCCTGCCTAAAAATAGAATTCCAATGAAAATAATAAACACGATATTTTGACTTCTATTTCAACTTTAACCTCCATTTACATGCGAATACCAAGTCTAAACGATCCAGTAATTAAAATTTTTCTGATTGTACTTGTGTAGAATATAAATGTAAAAGATAAAAAATTGAAAAAGTGAAATTTATCAAAGTCAGTTAGTAAGATATTTTAAACATTTAAAGCATACAGATATACCTACTTTATTTGAATTGTTTCTAATTATTTATTTTACTGTTTCATTACTTTTATAGTTTCATTTTCAGTTTTTGACCTCTGAAATTTGTATTAATAAATTTCATGCAATAATAATGGATAATTCATTTTTATGTTTTCATGTTTTTTGTTTTTTGTTTTTCGTTTAAAAAAAAAAGAAGAAAAAAAATAGCCAATAGCTAGCTTTATTTTTAGAGCTAAGCCAACAGCTTACAGCTTATCTTTAAATTATTCATGTAAATAATTTTATCCTTCGAGGATGTATAAATATATGATGGAGATGGCAAATCGGCAGTTTCAGTGTCCTACTTACAGAAAGTGCGTCTATAAACACGTGTACTTCCAACTAAATATCTGATTTCAGGAAAATCTTGCAACAGTGCATTTGTTTATAAACACTGGCGTACAAAGTACTTCACTTTTACACCGATTTTTGATTCTGATTGGTTGGGGTGTTCAGTCTGGGGTACTTCGTACACCAGCATGCAGCATCTATAATCTGGAACCTCAACCCCATGATAAAACTGTTCCATGTCATCTCCATCGTATATATATCCTCAAAGGTTTTATCCGATAGTTTAGCTTTATCACAAAGCTACAATACTCGGATTATAATTATTAACTAAAGACTGCAATACACCATTTTATATCCTAAAGCTCATAAGTGAATTCATATTTCATTGATATTTATATTAAATTTCATAAATTTTTATAGTTTTAGTTTGTTTTATTATATTTATATAGTTTTTTCATTGTTTCACTTGAAATATACTTTTGCCCAACAGACTGAAGGGACAAAGAAACAAGCCTCTTGTCACATACAATTTTATGGAATTAAACCAGATCAAACTATACAATCAAAGTTATCAAATGCAATTGCAAGAGAACCATTGCTTTTAGAAAGCTGAAACTTTGATGAAACATGAACATGTTTGTTAAATATTCTGTCAAATTTTCGCTGAAATTGTATTAGTTCTAGAGACACAATCGAAAGTCTGAAAAGATTATGTGAATTAAACTGAAGATACAAAATAGCATACTGCTGTGCTTGTATCTGTAGGGCTCTATTATAACTAAGGATGGTATTCTACCTGTATAATTCTATATTTGTGATGTAGAAAATGTAGAATGTGTAGAATATTTAGAAAATGAGTAGAATATAAACAAGTTGATAACTCTCATCAATGTTATCAATAATTTGTCACCTTATCAGTATTATTTTCTGCATATTTTGCGTGAAATTAGATATTCCACTTTACATATTTTACATGTAGAATATGCGTGTAGATGTAGAATTCAGTTTCACATCGCCATCTTTGATCATAACTATATTATATATGAATTGGATGCCGTTTGAACTATCTATAAGGACCATAAAGAAATCATGGCTATAAAGAGAGTTCTTTATACAACAAAATCAAGACACATCCGCAGTAGTGAATCATTTATTGGTAAGAAGTGATATTTTTTTATCGCTATTAGTTTTTCTGAATGTGGTCATAGAAACAACAAATTAATGAGAAATTTGCTATTTTTTAATTTATCATTTATTTTGAAAACTAATGAGGGCAAGAAAAAATTTTCAGCAAAGGCCGTCCTCTTGTGATTGTATTATAACATACTCTAAAGTTGTGTCATCTTCATGTTAATTGCTTTGGATGTACTTGTGAATCAAATCTGACCCTTTTATGACTTGACTGTATTTTTATTGAGCTCATTTTGTGAATCAGTTTTGTGTAATCTGTGACTAAGTTGTGATGTGACTGTTACCATTCTGTGACAAATAAAATAAATAGTGATAGCTTGTGGAACATTTGTGACTATTTATACCTTTTTCAAAAGAACTGAAATGTGAAGTGACTGCAATGTGGAAGTGACACTTGAGTTTTGGAGGGGTTTTATTTCATGACTTTTTGTGACAGTAAACATGTGTCTCAGTTTTACAGTTGCTATTGATCATTATTGCTTAATTTAACAACCAGTGTTTTGGAATTCATTTAAATATAGTAAACAAATGCAAATAATTGTTTAATTATTTAGCTATGAGATCTTTTCAGTATTTAATTTTATATAGTTAGTTTTTTTTTTTAATTTCAAATGGGGTAAGAGGTAAGAATACTGCTCCAATCAACTAAGCTGCAACTAATTAAAAACTTTGTCATGGAAAACCATAGTGTAATGATATTAAAATTAATTTTATTTCAATCAATTTACATTTAAAAATTTATAAAATTACCTTGATTTTCATTTATGTCTTTTATTTTATCTTAATAATTTTCACTATCACAGGTAGTTTTTACTATATTTTTTTGTATGTTTTCTATGAAACCTACTCATCAATTTCAATGTCCTCACTTGACTAGGAGAAAAATTCTTTTAGTTGTTTTATTCAAGATAGGTACCTATTTTTTGAGTTTTTCTCAGTTGCAGAACTCAAACCACACCAATAATACAAAATATAACTGAGAATCAATTTTTACGTTGGTAACTGGACTAGAGGTATACTCACAACTTTGGAGGACAATATGTTTTACATTTTGGAGATCTTTTGTAAGAGCATAATTTAGAGTGTAAAACAGAGTGTTCCGTCCCATTTTTGCAGACGATTCAATTCGTCTACAAAAACGTGTCGAACAAATTATAGACAACTATTATTCCTAATTCTCGGAATAATGGCTGTCTATATTTTACCTCGCTTCTCACGATCAGACGCCACCAGATATGCTGACAATAATGTGTCATCATATTTGGCGGATGTTCTGTATCACACCACCTTTTTGGTTGGCCATATTTGATTGAAACAAAGAAAACGAAGGTGATGTCGTGTCTTCATTTTGAAGACATGGTCATTCCTAAACCTACAGTCAAGTAGAGATGTTAGGGTCCATACTAGTTGTTATGGACATTAGGTTTCACTAGTATTAAGAAATAGTAATAAGTATAATTTTGAAGTGTTTGTAATAATTAAAAGTGAAATATTAATAAAAGATAATATAAAGAAATTATCTTATTTGTCGAAGTAATTTGAAAGTATTGAATTACTCTCGCAACAAATTGGCGCCCGAACAAAAAAACCTTCGGAAGTAAAATTTAAAAATAATAATTCGGTTCAAATAAAATTTAAAATTTTTGTGAAGTAAAAACATTTTCCAATCGTGCGAAAAATATTTTAAACCGCTCGCAAATATTTAATTCAATTTTGCTAGAGCAGATATTTTTTCTGAGTAATAAATAAAATAAATCGTGGCAAAAATAATTCAGATAATAAAAATAAAATTAAACAAACGTCTACGAAATCAAATCTTTATTGCAGAGGACTGCAAACATTTTATTAAGACAAATAAAAATAAATCATTTAAAAATAAATTAATAATAAAAAACAGATATAAAAATAAACTTAAAAATAAATCGCAGATCCAGATCCAGTTCCTGAAATCAAAAAGAAACAAAATCAGCCCAACCGGTGTCCAAGTCCACAGCGCAGAGAACAAGAAGTCACTCACCAACAGTGTCAATCCGAACGAACCTTCCAATAAACTAAAGAGTACTACAAAGAATCATCCGTCATCCGACTGTAAGCAAATTATAAATTTATCTTCTATTAATTCGGAACAATTCGAAACTGTTATTGATATCGTAAATAATATTGTAAAATGTAAAATTTCCCAACCCTTGCGAATGTCTGAGAAAAGTGAAAATACGAGTGCCTCACTCCCAGACATATTAGATTCAAAATCCAAAGATAATACCCTAAATATCAAAAATCACCCTAAAAATTTGTATGAGAACTTATCTGAAGAGGAAAATTATCCACTCCTTGGTAATCATTGGGGAAGTCGAGTATCCACTTCTTTTCTTTATCGTGTTTTAAAAACTGCAAAAGTTAAGAGGATAGAAGAAAGAACACGTATCGAACTCCAGAAAAAATTATACAAAGGTAGACATCCCAAACATTGGTTGTTGCATATACTATATTCAAACCCCAACACCGAGAAATTTGAAAGAACAAGTAATTTTGATAGATTAATCGAGGAAAGTAAAAGTTATCGTAGAGTAACAAGGAGTGTAAAAAATAAAGATCCAAAAGAAGCAGAAGAAATCTTCTCCAATACAGAAGAAGAAGATTTAGAAAGTAAAGTAAAAAAGTTAGATATTTTAAAAAGAAAAAGGAAGAAAAGGAAAAAAGGTTAGCGAGACGAAGTCTCAGCTCCAGTTTTGAAAAACTCCTATCCAAAGTATCACAACACGTATCACCTAATAAATCAATTTCAGTCACAACCGATTTCTCTCTCCCAAACAATGAAGACAAAATCTTTCTCAGAGAGGAATCAATTCTGAATCAAACTTTTGTCGACAGACCCTCACAGTCTAGTATTGATTTGTCGTCACTAGTCCCTCAAGGACAGGGAAAGTCCTCACTGACCGAAATTCAACACTCAGTACAAATTCATGTTCAAAGCCTAGAAAATATAGAAAAATCTAAAAATAAAATTCCGGATTCATCTGCTGAAAACCTTTTCGACCCTATTAATTTACTACCCCCAGAAATACGCGTAGAATTTCTTGACCAAAAAGAACCCGCGTACGTAAACATAATAAATATTGAAAACAAAAACAACCCTTTCCTAAAATCAGAAAATAATAATATGACCCAGGAAGACATCGCTGAAAATAACGCACCCTTGCTTTTGCAACAGCAGCAACAAGCAAGATTTGCGGCAGCGAATGACGCTTACACATAATAACATAGCAATGAACAATTTTTGGAAAAGGTCAGAAAGATGGACTCGAGCCATTTTTCAAATGGTCCCGACGAAGATATTCTTGAATTCCTTTTTGAATATGAAACTCAAGTGAAAACATTCGAGGCAACTGAATATGAAATGATAAGAAATTTAAAATAGCCCTCCGTAGTACAGCTGTAGAACTATTTGCAGCTGAAAATGAAATAACCCCAGAAACCTAATGGTCAGAAGTGAAGAAAATTTTAACACGTATCTTTAAAAAAGATAAAGATACAGTCAAAAAATGTATAAAATCATTGAAATTTGACGATACGTATTTTAGCACGAATGTACCGAAATTTTTCCGACTATATAAACAACTAGATGCTACGATTAGTGAGAAAAAAATTTGTGACCTCTTACTCCCAAGGTCAACAGGAGAAATGAGGAAATTCTTTGCATCTAAAAATCTCCAGACACAAAGTGTAATTTCAAAAACATTTACGGATTGGAAGGAATTTAAAGAAAAAGCATTAGACCTTACCGATGTGCAAAAAATGGAAGAAATGCTGAATAAGGCAACTGAAACTATTGCCAAGCTAACAAAACAGATGGAAGAGATGATGAAGAATAAACCTCCCAAGAAAAAGGAAACAGTAAAACCCGTAACCCCACCTATATCTCCAACAGGCCCTGTTATTGTCGCATTAGTAGAGGCAGGATGGAAACCCCGGATGCCAACAAACGTAATCAAAACCAAAACAGAAACCAGACAATGGAAAATGAAAATTCTGAATCAAGACCTCGTAGAGAAAGAAACCTAAACAATAATAATAATAACAACGAAACAAATGATAGTAACCCTAGAAGAAGACAGTCTAGAGAAAGAGAACCTAATCGGTCACAAAATAATCAAAATTCCTATAGGCAACCAATGAGAGAATCTTATCGTCCTCAGAATAACGATAGATACCCTCCAAGGAAAATAAACTGCTTTAATTGCGGAAGAAGGGGACACCTTTCAAGAAATTGTCAATCACGTAATCGTGTTACACCCCAATTCCAACAAAGAAACTTCAGACCACCAAGATTCAATAACAATTTTGCATCAAATTTTAACCAACCATTCAACATCTTTGGACAACCTCAACAGAATGGTTACACACAGGCATATAGTGCTCCAATTGTAAATCCACAACTGTGGGCAAATGCACCAAATTATGCATTACCCTCCTATAACTTGCGAACTCCTGATGTAGTTCCAAGTATTCAACAACAAAATTTCACCCAACAGCCAAAAAACTTGCAGTAGAGCCCGTTTGCTCTATACCAGTTAATGGCAATGACTTTCGGGCTTGTAATGGCAATGTCCATCATCCGGACTGCGCTGCTCTCTTAGTGTTAGATCCACACGCACAGCACAATTGGAAAATTCATATCCGTAGTACATCGATGAAATTAGTCAGGGCGAGACGTAAATTAATCGTCCCCTGCAACATTGTGAGCCGTGAAGAGTATGAAACACAGGGAACAGTCGACAGCGGCTCTGAAGTGACGCTTGTCCAATATGACCTTGTAAAGGATAATGTGATCAGACCTGCAAGAGTGTGTATGGTAGCCGCTAACAATAGTGCAATGATCGTTAAAGGAGTTGTAGAAATCACCATAAAAATGGGTGACCTCCTCCTCGATGCCGAAGCATACGTAACCTCTGAGGTGACCACACCTTTACTCCTTGGATAGGACTTTTTAGATCGACATAATGCCGATATATTATTTAGTAAGAAATTATTTAAGATGGGACTGCCATGGAAGCGTGAAACATTTAGTATAATTAAGTTTAAGGAAGAAAATTGCGAAGGATTTATTAGAGCAGACAAAGATTTCTGCATAGAAGTAAATAATGAATATTATGTAAACCTGGATCCAGAAATGGGAAAAGCAGATCCAGATGAGTGGTTTTTAACAAGTTATGGTTTAGAAGGCGAGTATATTTTGATAAATTAGGATGGCCAGCCTTAAGATTCTACAGTCCGCACTTCGACACCCAGATCGCATAAGGGACAGTTTTAGGATGCTATAGGCTTCGACAGCCGACTATGCGGGACCGTCAGACCAATTCCGTCCGCCGTGGCCAACCCAGCATCCAACGCATTACGTCGGGGGATACTGTGGGTAACCAAGGTGAAGAGGTTGATATGCTAAAACTTGTCCATATAACCCGATCTGATTACAGCGTTATCCACAACAATGAAGGAACACAAGTAAAAATTAATAAGAATTTAACGAAGGAATAGAAACAGGCAGTAGTAAGCGTTTTAAAAAAATATATCCATATATTTACAGAAGAACCTGCCAAGGTAAAACCTGTGAAATTGAAACCGGCACATGTCTACTTGAAAACAGACGAGCCAATTCAACGTAGAAACTACCATATGGGAATTTTTGAAAAAAAAGTGAAATTAGAAAGAAAATTAAAGAATTTGAAGAATGCGGTATTATTAAGAGAGCAAGCTCTAGATATGAGAGCCCTGTATTTGTTAAGAAGAAAACAAACAGAGTTTATAGATTATTAGTAGATTATAGAAGTGTAAATGAAATAGTAAAAAAAGATACGAGTAGAGTACCTCGTCTCCCCGAAATTTGGGATGTGTTAAGAGATAAGAAATATTTCGTAACAATTGATCTCAATCAGGGATATTACCAAATTCCTCTTGATGAAGAATCAAAAGCGGTAACGGGAATAAATTTTGGAGGAGTAAGTTACGTATTTAACTCCATTCCTATGGGATTAAGTGCGAGCCCCAGCATTTTTCAAAAAACCATGACCAATTTATTTAACCACATCCTAGAAGACAAAGTATTAGTCTATTTGGATGATATTTGTGTTTTTGGTGAAACGTTTGAAGAAACATTAGAAAATTTAGAAGTCCTGAAAGTACTAGTTGAAGCAGGTCTGCTAATTAAAACAAGTAAAAGTAGCTTCTTTAAAGAAAGTATTGAGTACTTAGGACATAAAATTTCATATAACAAGTTAGAACCGCTGGATAAAAACATAAAACCTATTCGTGAAGCTCAACCACCTAAAACGTTACGTCAACTACGAAGATTTATCGGCTTAGCAAATTATTATCGAAAAATGATAAAAAACTTTTTGCAAATTACAGCACCATTAACAGACTTAACAAGAAAATAAAATGTCAAAGGGAATAATAAAATAGCATGGAATGACAAAGCCCAAAAAGCCTTCGACAAAATTAAAGAATTGATTACGTCAGATCCAATTCTTACAATCTACGATCCTGATGCTGAAACATACGTTGAAGTAGACGCATCAAAAACAGCCACAGGAGCAGTAATAATGCAAGTAGACAGAAAAACAAAAGAACCACATCCTATAGGATATTTCTCGAAGAAAATTCCTAAGAATCAACAACACTTATGTTCATTTGATTTAGAAATGTTAGCTATAACTGAAACTTGCAAATATTTCAGAGAATTTTTAGTCTATAAAGAATTTAATATTTTTACGGATCATGAACCTTTAACATACCAAAGTCGAATGAAGAAACCAAATGCAAGATTAAATAGATTAATCTCAAAATTAGGAGAATTAACGTTTAAAATCAGACACATTAAAGGTGAAAATAACAAAATCGCTGATTATTTATCCCATTTAGAAGAAGAAGAAGAAGAGGACAATTATGCAGAATTCCGAAATGGTCAATTCGTAATACCAGAAGGAACACCTGATCCTCCAAATAACATCAAACAAGAGAAGAAAATTAAAGCAATAACACGTAGTATGAAAAAAAAAGAAAAAGAAGCAGATATGGAAAGTGACAATTCGGAAGACGATCGAAGTTCCATCCTATCCGATATCTTGGAAAGATCTGGAAACTCCGATGCGTCTACAAATTCTCGACTTTCCGAACTTTCAGAAAATTCAGAAATTGAAAACTCAATTAATATAACAGATCAAGAAATCCACAATTTATGGGATTTACAAGAAGACAAATATTGGGGAATAATAATAAAAATTTTAGAAGGTGGCAACGAAAAAGAGTTAAGAAGAAGTTTAAAAATGAGAAGACGATGCAACCTAAATCCATTTTTTCTTGATGAAAATGGAATTTTATGGAAAAGCAACGATCACTCTGAATATCACTACGCCGTACCAGTAATTCCTGACTCCCTCATACCTCAAGTACTAACTATATGTCATGAGAGTCAAAGTGGGGGAGGACATTTTGGAATTCGTAAAACTCTTGCCAAAACGCGTGCTCGATACTACTTTACGCAAATGCCTAAAATAGTCTCGAAGCACGTACCATCATGCCATCAGTGCTAAATTAATAAAAACATTAACGAAAAATATGGATACTTGAAACCAATTAATCCTGAGGAATATATACCACTTGCACATATCCAAATTGATTTCATCGGAAAATTTAACACAAATAATGAAAAGAAATTTGTCATAGTGGGAATAGACAAGGCAACAAAATATTGTTGGACTAAAGCCGTAACCCAACCAAACGCGCATTCAGTAATTAAATTCTTAAAAGAAATTGTACATCACTATGGGAAACCAACGAAGATCACGTGCGATAACGGAACTCATTTTTCGAACGAATACGTGCAAAATTATTGTAAAAATAACAGTATTAAAATATTTTACTCTACTTCATATTCACTGCAAACCCAAGGACAAGTAGAGAAAATGAATGGAACGATACAAAAATGTTAGCAAAATACGAAAGTACCGATAGCGAAGAATGGCCAGACCACGTGCACAACGTAGCCTTGACCTATAATATGACACCTATCGAAGGATTAAATAATCACGATCCGTTTTATCTAATGCACGGTTATAAAGGAGAACCCCCTATAAATTTAAACATTCCGTCACCACTTATCAGTAAAACCAGAGAAGAACAGATAAGTGAAGCAGAGAAAATTTGAAAAACAATTCCGAATTTTGATAAAAAGAATGCAATTAAATACTCAAAACGCTATAATAAAGGAAGAAAAGAAATTTCTTACAAGACTAATGATTTAGTTCTCTTAAAAGCACCAATAAATTATGGGAAAGGCAAACCAAAATTTTTAGGACCATACAGGATAGTCAGAAAAAATTCAGATTTAAACTATATAATTCGCATAACTTCTGAAGATGGAACTAGCATAGACGATACAGTTCATGTAAGAAGACTTATACCTTATAATGCTCGATCTAATGCTAATTTACCATCAGATATTGAGGACATTACATCCGACAATTTGGAACCTGAAGAAAATATTTCTAATCCAAAAAGGAAAAGAGGTAGACCAAAGAAGGAAAAGAGCTCTGAAGAAGATGAATCAGAGGACGACATTAAAATTATTGTCAAACGTCCAAGAGGAAGACCACGAAAAGGGATTTTAAAGAAATCTGGTAATAAAAATAAAAACAGTAAAAGAGTAACATTTAGCGATGAAGCTTTATTAAAAGGAAAAGATTGTTCAGAATAGAGAAAGAAATTCAAAATAAAAGATCCAGAAAAAATAAGGATAACTTTATGAAAGATTCAATTGATTACCCAAAAACAACATTTAGAAGAAAACAAACTTTTCAATAGGTGTGATGAGGGAAAAAGTATAACACAACCTTTGTCTCTACCTACTCTACCTTTTTCCCAAGATATTAAGAAACTGAGTGAGTTAAGTTTAGAGGAATACGTAAAGAGATACTCTGAACCTCCACCCGAACTATTGTATTATAATCCTTGTAATTTAATTCGCAATAATTATAGATAATATATATTGTAAGGATCATTCACGTAAAAATTTTCTCCCATCCAAATTATAAAATTTCATTTTACTGTCCAAACTACCAATCTATATCTTGAGGAAAGGCCTCTTCAGCCTCTGGCTTGGCCTCACTCTGCTCCACACCTTTGGGATGATCATCTAATTTGATTTCCGGAGAAACGGAACGACGCCTGAAACACTGATGTTGAGGAACCAGGAACATGCGCCGATTGGACACAATCATTTTGCTTGGTCCAGCACTCGGCTCACTTCTCAGATTGGCTCCTCGCAGAACTCGATGATCGTGAAAAATGGTCAATTTCTCCGATGGCTCCAACACTCGCAGAACTTCGATATAATGAGGAGTCATTAATCTCAATCTCCCACCGGTAAAAACAAACGAAGTAATCAACCAAATGTTGAAACTGCGACCTATCCATGATGGTGTTGGCATAAGCAGTGTTGGTAATGGCAAAACGTACTTTAGCCCCGAAGTTAAGAGGCTGCATCGCCATTATTTAAGCCAACGGCGTACCCAGTAATGTCAGAAGGGTTTACGTCAAGTGTCGAAAAGCAGACCACAGATCCTTCCCACCTCCACAGGCTTGCCTCTGGGAAGAGGAAGCTAAACTGTGAAGCGAGCTGAACCATGGATTGCAGACAACACTCACATAAACTCTGTGGCATTACATGCCTCCACAAACCAAACGAGGTGTTTAACGAGTCGCTAGGGAAATTTTTTCAATACGCGTCCACTCCTGTCAGACCGTAATCATCGGCCAAAAACGAGTGAATGGCCTTGAAAATTTTCCAAAGACCAACCACCCCAGTAAAGAGACACGGACAGCGTGGAGACCAGCAACGTAGATACGGAAGAGACACCTGCGTGAGCATAAAACTCTCCGAAGTTTCAACCATTCCATTGTCCGGAACCATGAACTTTGGTAACTGGCGCAACTCAGCCAGAGTCAGATACATTGGAGCATCCTCCAAAACATCCTCACTAGCACGATCCGTGCCTAAACTCATGGTCTTATCGAACTCGTAAAACAAATCCTTGTTCAATTTCATAGTTTATAAAAAAATAAAAAAAAGTTTCTTAAAACTAATAGGAACTCAAAATTATAAATCTAAAGACGGACGAGGACGGAGGAAATCGAAGCGAACTAACATTAAATACACCGAGAAGACTGCGATCCCTCCATATATATCCAAGTTGTAAAGCAACATGAATTGTTGCTGAACAGTCAAAATACACTGGAGTCTGCCATCTCCTCAGGCCTACAATCGACGGCAGCAGTGCAAATCAAATTCCAGAATCCCACACTAACATAAATGGTGTAATTCGAGCACATATGTATATTTTTATGAGAAAGAAATAAAAATGAAAGAAATATTGTGCATCGATATACATTTTTCGCACCTTATAAATTTTTTTTTTCTCTCCTTTACGTCGAAAGATAACAACTAAACAACGTACCGACGAATATAATACTGCATCTAACAGCAAAATTTCGTAGGATTTGAAATGATTTCAGACCACAAGATGATAAAATTCGCAGCTATCGTTTTTATTATAATTACCATACTCACACACCAAACCAAAAATACGAGTGTAAAAACAAAAATTAGTGCATCATCAGGAGCATACTTTGAATTAAACAAATTCAGCAAGGCTTATGAGAAAACAATTCCCATAGTCTACAGCCTGAAAATTCCAAGAAGACAGAACATAGAAACACCTGAATGGCTTGAAGAAATAACGAAATTGCAAAATTGCGCATCTACAGAAAACACATGGTGTATACAACGATCGAAAAATATGCTGAAAATCATAGACCTAATTACAGATATCCAACTACTAAACGAAGCAATTATTAAGGAATTTGACCGAGAATCTTCAAAAAGAAGTAAACGCAGCATACAAATGCTTGGTGACTTTGACACATGGTGTTGCAATGTCATGACACTTTCTCAAGGTAATGATTTTATAGAGAACGAGAAAAATCTGAAAACGCAATACGAAAAACTCCGAGAATCTGTAATAGAAAACCATGTGGAATTATTAAACGTGACAAACGATATTAAAAATTTCGAAAAGATCGAATTCGAAAATTCGAAAATCCTAAAAGAAAACGTTCAAGCATTAAAAGACGCTATTCAAAACCAGAATAACGAGATAATCATTGAAGCCAGATGCGAACTCATCTTTGATACAGCTCGAACCCTTCACGCTAGCTTAGTCACTGAAAATGCTAAACTCAGCCAATTATTTACTTCCTGCAAAAATAACCATCTTCCAGCAGCAATAATCAACAAAACAACTTTAAAAGAAGATTTACAAAAACTCAAGAAAATCGCAGAAAAATCAAATTTTGCAATAGTATTAGATGAAAAATCAATCCAGTCCTACTATAGAACAAAACTAGTCAATTGTTATGTGTCAGAAGACAAAATAGAAATTGAAATCAAAATACCACTTCGGAACCTTCACGCTAATTACGAACTATACAACTTCATTCCACTAGCATTTCGAACTCATGACAATAAAATTTGCTCTTAGGATCAAGAACCTTCGATCTTATCCCACAACAAAGCTGATGGATCAATACGAATCATAACTGGAACAGACATTGACCTTTGCGGCAAACATAGTTTATTATGTTTTCTCCCACAAGCCTGCACAACCAATAATAAAGGTAATTGTGCGAGGGCCCTATTCACAGGCATGAAATATGAAGAAATAATAAAGAAATGCACCTTTAAATGCGAGATAAATCATGACAAGATCATAGTCAAACAAATCGAAATGAACCAATTTGCAATTACAAATGCTAAAAATCCGTTGATATCAGTAAACACGATAACAAAAACTAGCACCAGTATAACTATTAATGATTCATGGCCTGGAGCAACTCTACTAACAGTTCCATGTGTAGTAGAAATCCAACAACTACAGAAGGAAAACAATGCAGAAACAATCATTCCGGCAGGATTCCCATGTATCGATGAACCTGACAGGGACATTCTCATCGAACATCATCTACCGCTGGTTTGGACAAAATATCAATTTATGGAACTTGATTTTGGCTTACATCAATCCTTCAAATTTCCGAATATGTCTATTGCTTATAATAATAAATGGCATGACGACATACCCTATCTTTCACCAATAACTCCTATCCACAAACTTGAAGAAAGATTAAAATCAGCAGAATTGAAAATCCCCGATCTCAGATATCAAGACACAATAAACACGGTACACTTACTACTAATAGGTTGGTGTAGTTTACTGACACTCATAGTAGCCATATTAGTTTACGTAAACTTAAAAATAAATTGTGTTGCTATCAATGTGCACAATCAAATAAACGATTTGGCATTGGGAGCAATACATCGTTAATGGTCCATAATTTTAAGTCTATTCTTGTAATAAAATATAATAAGTTAACATTAAAAAAGCATAATAAATTTGATTATGCCAAATTATATCCATTAAGTCAATTTGCAAAAATAAACTTTTATGCTCAAATGCTAAATTTTATATTTTAGGCGATGATCAATTCCGCAACGTAAAATTAAGAGATATTTGTGACAAAAATAATATTGTTTTATGATTAGAATTAACGATATAACCAATTAAAATAGTAAACTTTCAGGAACGCAAAATTTAACGAAGCAGGAGCTTCGTGCTTTCTTTCGCCCGGGGACCTTTGTTCCATCCCGTTTTTGCAGACGATTCAATTTGTCTACAAAAACGTGTCGAACAAATTATAGACAACTATTATTCCTAATTCTCGGAATAATAGCTGTCTATATTTTACCTCGCTTCTCACGATCGGACGCCACCAGATATGCTGACAATAATGTGTCATCATATTTGGCGGATGTTCTGTATCACGCCACCTTTTTGGTCGGCCATATTTGATTGAAACAAAGAAAACGAAGGTGATGTCGTGTCTTCATTTCGAAGACATGGTCATTCCTAAACCTATAGTCGAGTAGAGATGTTAGGGTCCATACTAGTTGTTATGGACATTAGGTTTCACTAGTATTAAGAAATAGTAATAAGTATAATTCTGAAGTGTTTGTAATAATTAAAAGTGAAATATTAATAAAAGATAATATAAAGAAATTATCTTATTTGTCGAAGTAATTTGAAAGTATTGAATTACTCTTGCAACACAGAGCAAAAAAGTCTAGTTTATTTTGATTTTTTTACCTGTTGTGAGGCTCAGTTTCTTTTTCTATGGGGGAGGCTGATCCATAATGCACTGCATACATTGGAGCAAACCCCTCAACTGGACCCAAAATTGAACTTATGTTTGTCATACAAAACAGATAATTTATTTTCATTGCTTGGGTAAAGGCTTCATAGTTTCTGGTAAGGGAAACTATAATGGCACAAACTTGTCACTAGTGCATCACAGCAGTACCACTGAAAAGACATGAGTGGTGTCACTAATTAATCACATGAATGTCACAGCTGAACCACAAAATGGGTCATTATTGTCAGTAGTGTGCCACAGGTGAGTTTCAATAGTCACAATTTGGACAAGATATTGTCACAGATGTGACACAAGTGCATCACAGCATTGTCACATACTTATTATAAGTTTCAAATAGAGATCAGCAGCTGCCACACATTTGTTACTTGTGAGCCCAAAATATTTTACAGTAAGTAACACAAATGTTATGTGTCACAATTACTTTAGAATTTCATCATAATGTTGACATACAAAAACCAAATGTATCACATATTTGTCAGAAATAATTCGCATTTCTATCACAAGTAGGTCACAAATAGGACACATATACATCACCATTGTCTCTTTCAGGTCACTTAATTATAAATTTGTGTCACAAAATAATTGTCACATTTGAACCTCCTAATTGTCTCATACGTCACAACATTGATATTTTTTATTCCTGCGACAAAAGTGAAATCATTACTCCTCTTCTTGGATTGGATTGGATGAAATGATTGTCACAAATGTGTTTTATATATTAGAATACATTGTCACTTTTCCAATTCCACAAATGCACCACTTTTTCTTGACTTTTGTAGACTGGGGCGCTATCATGTGACCATAGTTACAGATATAATATGGGCTATATGTATGTTTCAATTACAGTCTAACTCCAAATTATTTTATTTCTTCATTGTGTTCACCTGATTAATTGATAATTTGGAAACATTTATGACCTACATAGGTCCATAAATTATTGCTGTGTAGCACCATTAGGTACTCTCTCTATATATTTATATATTTCATCTTATATCTCATAATTTATATATACATATAATGCTGTGGAAATTGATATCCAAGGAACAAACCAATTTTTGAAAAACAAGTTTCTTACAGTTGACTTCTAAATTTCTTATTTTCTAAAAAGTATTTTGTTACAAATTTGTGATCATTTTCATTATTTTTTCTCTAGTCATGAATAAATGGCAACTGTGGTTGAAGACCTAATTTTTATTCCACTTTATGGCTTGATAAGTAAAGTTTGCTTTGGAAAAACTAATCAGTTATGATTCAGCTTACCATTGGGTCAACACTGAGGGGTGCTATTCCACTGTTGCAAGATGAATGCACAAATTGAAGAACAAAAACACCACATTTAAAGTGGAATAGCTTCCCTTGATGTCACTTGGTATTGTTTTTTTTTTTTTATGAAAAATAAAACAAACTTACTATTGGATGAGGTATGTAACATTTTTATAATTATTTTAATTCTTTATGGAGCACGCTGCATATAGATTGTCATGGAGAATGAAATAGGAAAACTGGAGAATATTTTGAAAATTTCTCAGGGGTAGCCAGATGCATTCACAGAGGTGCATTGGACCCCTTTCACCCCTGAAAAATCTGCCTATGGCAGTCACTAATGCAACACAAAAAAATGTGACGTAGTTCTTGTACTAACACATGGGGACGATGAAATTGAGTTAATTAGTTATCTCTTATGAATGTACTTTTCTTTCAAATCAAGTTACTTCTTGTTTTTGTGATTTGGCAAATCTATCCGAGTCCACTTTGACAAATTAGATTGTTATCAGTGATTCAAATCTAAAAAAGATATCAGATTTGTGAACTTTATTTGAATATTTTAACGGATCAGAAATTTTTGAATGATTTTCCACGGATCAAAGATTCATTTTGCTTTTTGTTTCAAAAAATCGGTATTGATTATCATTTTGACTCATTTAAATTTTTTAATTATTTGAAAAAACAAAATGTGTATTCAATTTTAAATGAGAGAACAATGAAATTCAAAAAAACATGAACCAGCAGGAAACTGCTTTCCGGTAAATTCAATATCCACATCTGAAAGGTAAATGACGATAATATTATTATTATTATTAGTATTATAATTGTGGAATACCTTGTTGTGAAAAGATATTCTCACCAGAAGGTAATCTAAAGATTTTGCGTGTTCTGGCACTTCATATTTAACATATGGGTAAGCCAAAACCTGGGCAAACACTGGCGATTTTAGAGCTAGTTCGGACGGTTTATATATGGGCTTGATTACACGCACATTGACACACATACGTAGCAAATACATATGTTTGTGTGAGTGGCCCAGTTGCATCATTTCTTATGGTGATAAGAAATGATAGGCTGGTTTGTGTACGGAATTGTGACATCATCATATTATTGAGATTAGTCACAGATTGGTATTTGTACATTACTTGCATGTATGTTCAAGTAATTACGATCGAACGTACATCGTGCAACTATTTGTTTAATGTCATAAAGACAAATATTGGCTTGCCTTGTAGCGGTGACTGTCGTCGGGGGTCCGAGCCCCTAAACCTCATACAAGTGAGTCCCCACAATAATTATTAGAAAAAAACAAATAATTGAATTCTTACTGCTATAACTTATTTATTAGCCAAAAATACATCAGCAAAAAAATTCAACTAGTGTAAGTGTCCAAAAATAAATATGCCCGATGGCATAACAGTCGTCGGAAAAGTAAATTTGTTTTAAAATCATGTGTATTGCAGGTTGCATTCATCAGAGGTTTTAAGAATTTTGCATTATGATGAAAATAACTTGAAAAAAATAGCGATTCTCGTTTATGGCGGCAACTCGACGTCAGCCGTAGTTATCATAAAACAATCTCTTTCTCCTGTTATTCTATACCTTTGAAAATATTTTTAAAAACTATTAGGTATAGCTTCCTTTTCAAAATAATTTTGCTTGATACTCCCTCTTGTTATTTAAAAAACGAAGTTAAAGGTGTTGCAATCGGCAATACCTCTGTCTGGTACAACTTAACTTTTCACAGTAACTCTGGAAAGTCTGTATGGACAATCGATAATTATGAGACAGGTGTGGAGAGAGATGTGTGTTCAGGCCTGAAAAGTAGGAGAATGTGAACACATTACACAAGAGTGGTTTCTTAGTGATATACATATAACGAAAATACTAGTTTGAACTGAAATCATCCAGTGCGACTAGAGCAAAGAAATCAATTTTTCAAATCTAAAAAATCGTAAAAACTTTTGCGATGTGTTTCAGTTTTCCATAAAATTACAGAGAAAAATAATGGCCATTCGCATATTTATATAAATGTATGTATATGAAGACAATACCGACATAATGACTAAACAGAAGACGAAACTCAAAATGTCTCCTTGAGTTTTTCGTTTTCAACAACACGTAAGCAGCATTTCCTTCAATGACCTACCATAAGTTCATTATACAAAGAGTACTCGATATTCCAGGGGCGTGTCAAAGAGGGGAATATGGGCATTCAAACTCCTCAGAGCCAAAAAGAAAAAAGAACTCATAAACTCATTCTCTCATCAATGACCAACGAATTAGCATTTACAAATTTAATAACTGAAACTCACTGCACTAAAAAAAATTTTGATTTTGATAAGTCACTGGATATTCTAATCCTCTTTTTAGAATCTGGATTTTCGTAGGCTACTGGATAATATAATATTAATTCATTAAGTATTAACCCCACACAGGGGCATACTGAAGGGGGTAGGTGGTATGATACCCCAACATCTTTTAAGTTGGAAAACCTGAAATTTATTATTGATCGGCATGAATAAATTTTTTTTAGAAACTCTTTCTCCTTTGGACTACCTCACTCGATTTTTTAATTTAAAAAAAATTAAAATAGTTATTTGTAGAACACAAATGTATATGAAGAAGGTGATTTTAATCCAATTGTGATTTTTGCATCACTTGCCTTCGACTCGTGCTGCAAATCACACGAGTATCAATCACCTAGTATATACATGGGTGTCACATACAATTTTTTATAACACCACCTGTCTGTCTAAAAAATAAAAATAAAAAAAATTTAGAGAAATATTTTTTCTACTGGGAAACATATAAGCGCAAACTATTTCCCCAATTTTGGTCAGACCTCATGGCATAGTGGTTAAGGTACTAGCTCTCCAATGGAGAGCTCAGAGCTTTAAATCCTCACGGCATAGGAAACTTATGAAAAAAAAAAAAAATTAAAGAAAGCCATGACTGCTGTGTGCAGTAAGCAGGACCAGTGTATAAAACAACACATGTGCCTAAGACAATGTATCAAGTAAAGACCTATGTACAAAGTGAATACTTTATACATCAGTTCTAAATCATTCTAAATTTGCCTGCTTTATACATCGTCAAGGTGCATATAAAAGTGAAGTTTATAAACAGGTATCGCAAAAAGGAATTTCTCTTTTTCATTCCAGAGTATACATCAATGTATTACAGTACTGTAAGTCTAAAACTGATACCTAATTATATGAAAAATAGAAATTCATGTCTACTACCTCAGCATATTATGCTTATTCAATCTAAACAAATATTTTATTTAAATAAAAAAAGTTTATCAGAATATAGGTTCTCAATGAGAAAATCTATATTAAAAAAACCAGAGATATACAGCTAAAAAGATATCCAATGCTCAGTCAGAAACACGTCAGACAGAATGTTATAAAACGTTTTTTCAAATTCCAGTATTTGTTATTACGCATGTGTTGTAGCTTGATTGTGCGTGTGTATTGGTATAGAGATATCTGTTTTCACTACAAAATAAGCGTGGCTTTGGATGCGCAGAACCTATTTGAAGTTCCTTATTTTCTATCTTTCATGTATTTTTAAACCACAGAGCTTATACAGCATTGGACATCTCTTTAGCTGTATGTCTCTGGAACAAACACATAAAAAAAGACAAAAAAAAAAAGTAAAATATGATAAATAATTATTTGTGATTTTGAACCATAGCTACAATTTCGTTCCTGATTATTATTGTTTTTCATGACTCAGTTTAACAATAAATCAAATCAAACAAGTTTCATAAAAATTAATCCAGTGGTTCTTCAGAAATTCGCAGACAAAAAAGTATACTTACATAGGTACCAGAAGGGTCAAATTAAATTTTTTTTTTTTAAGTCAGTCAGAAAACCGTTTGCTAATGATTATAATAAATACGTATACATAGTATAGGTAATACCCAGAACCAGAACCCACGATTTGCCAACAAACCAGCCCGGCTGAGTTTAATCGAACAAAAACAAAAAACACAAAGATAGATACATGTTCCAAAACAAAGAAAAAATTACTTTAAACTTTTTTTAGCTTGTTCCCGCAAAATTGTTTCAATTTACAAACCCCCCTCCGCAGATAAATCCTGCATATAGCACGAAAGTCGACAATTTTCCTTGATATGTAGCCTAACAGTCCGCCTAAGAATTATCACCTGAAACACCCTCCTAAAAACAATCTTCCAGTACATTATTGGACAGGTCCATTTCTCCGGCCCCCCATTTCAAATTTTGACCTGAAAATTTTTGGCCTAATTGTGCTCAGTTTGTGCTAATGTGTGCCATCAATTTTAGAATTTGTGCTCACCCCCTTCCTTAGATATAAACAAAAGAGTCTGGGTGGGGCTGGAGAAATGCTAGCCCCACCCATTTCGAATTTTGACTCTAAACTTTGTATGCTAATTGTGCTTCATTTGTGCTAATTTGTGCCGTTAATTTTAGAATTTGTGCTCATTTATTTTCAAATATAGGGGCCTCAGAAATTTATGTGTCAGCCCCTCCCATTTGAAATTTTGAGTTGAAACTTTGCATGCTAATTGTGCTTAATTTGTGCTAATTTGTGCTGCAAATTAAAAATTTTATACTCATTCCCTTTCAAAAATATTTGTGGTTTTATGTCTCCTCTCAGCCCGCCCCTATTTTGAATTTTGACCCAAAATTTTTCATACCAACTGGATTCAATATTGCTAAATTTTGCTACCAATTTTGGAATTTGTTATCACCCCTTCTTAATATATAAAAAAAAGTTTGTGGGTGGGGCTGGGGAAATGCTAGCCCCACCCATTTTGAATTTTGACTCAAAACTTGGCATACTAATTGTGCTCAATTTGTGCCAATTTGTGCCAACCATTTTAAAATTTGTGCTCACTTCCCAACTCAGATAGGGAAGATGAAAGATTTCCGCTCAGCACCCCCCCTTTTTGAATTTTTATACAAAACTTTGCCCACTACTCTTTTTTGATTTGTGCTTAATTGTGCCAACAAGCTTATAATTCTTGTACATTCAAATCTTTAGTTATTTGCAAAACAAATTTGGGTGGGGCTGGGGAAATGTAGCCCCACCCATTTCAAATTTTGACTTGAAATTTTGCAAACTGATTGTGCTCAATTTGTGCTGATTTGTGCCAACCATTTTATAATTTGTGCTCAATTATTAACTGAAATAAGGTGTGAGGAAGGTTTTGTCTTAGCCCCCCTCTTTTGGAATTTTGAGCTGAAACTTTTCCCATTATTTTATCTTAAATTGTGCTTATTTGTGCCAACTTTCTTTTTTAAAATTTAAGCTGCAATTTTAAGCAACTAATAACAATCACCCATTTCTGCTCTAGCCTAAATAATAGTCATTTATAACAAAATTTTCAGTAGGGTCAAAAAAATTCAAGCCTTCTATTTTAAATAGGAGTTAAATTTTATTAAAATTTTTATGACAGTTTGTACCAAATTTTTACCTTGGTACTTTTGAGGGAACTATACTTAACCCATACTTTGCAGTATGTCAGATTTTCTTAATTTGGTATTTTCTGGTTGCTACTTAAAAACTTTGTAAGTACATGTAAATTTTTCCATTGATCACTCTCTATTGACAGTTATTTCCATTTAAGTTGCCAAATTAAAAATATTATCATAAAAATCTTCTATGTGAATTAAATAGAAAGAAAAAAACAAATTTTTATGGTCATATGTGTACAAATTATTAAGTAGGTATTCATGCTAATTTTGGTTTTATATACTTAATAATTTAGAAAATACATTTGATGATGTATCACACAATAAAATATAAAAACTCAATATTAAGCCCCTTTAGGGGCCCAATTGAGGATGAAGAATAGGTCCAATGGAGAAAAGAACACCAAATTTGGTCTGGGCGCCTCAAAAAACATATTTGGTGATGTATCACACAATAAAAAGTGAAAACTAAAAATTAACCCCCTTTGGGGCTCATTTGGGGAAGGAGAATGGGTAAAATGGAGAAAAGAACCCAAAATTTGAACTCTGCGCCTCAAAAAAAATATTTGGTGATGTATCACACAATAAAATATGGAAACTCAAAATTGGCCACCTTTTGGGGCACATTTGGGGATGAAGAATGGGTCAAATGGAGAAAAGAACATAATTTTTATTACATTCAGAATTTTATGTCCAAATAATCGGTTTTTAACCGTCGTCTTATGATGATAAGCATAAGTCTTAGCCTATTTAATATTTGTAAGAATATGTATTCACATTCTTAAAATAACCACAGTTTCTGTCAAATTTTGACTTGGCGCCTCAAAAACCATATTTTGTGATGAATCACACAATAAAATGTGAAAACTCAATATTAACCCACTTTAGGAGCCCAATTGAGGATGAAGAATAGGTTCAATGGAGAAAAGAACACCAAATTCGGTCTGGGCGCCTCAAAAAACATATTTGGTGATGTATCACACAATAAAAAGTGGAAACTAAAAATTAACCCCCTTTTGGGGCTCATTTGGGGAAGAAGAATGGGTAAAACGGAGAAAAGAACCCAAAATTTGAACTCAGCGCCTAAAAAAAAATATTTGGTGATGTAACACACAATAAAATATGGAAACTCAAAATTGGCCACCTTTTGGGGCACATTTGGGGATGAAGAATGGGTCAAATGGAGAAATGAACCCCAAATTCAGACTTGGCGCCTCAAAAAACATATATTGAGATGTATCACACAATAAAAGGTGAAAACTCAAAATTAACCCCTTTTTGGTGCCCATTTGGTGATGAAGAATGGGTCAAATTGAGAAAAGAACACCAAATTGCTACTTGGCGCCTCAAAAAACATATTTGGTGATGTATCACACAATAAAAGGTGAAAACTCAAAATTAACCCCCTTTTGGAAAATATTACTATATCCTATGCATAATGCAACAGAATTAGAAGCACTCATTGTCACTGTTATCACATAGTATACAACAAACATTGATATGTTTTGCAATGTATTGATGTTCTTCATCAGATCGATGCAATATTTTTTTTCGATATATTGATATTGAATAAAATACATAGTTTGGGAATTTTTTGGACAACTGTTTGAAATTTTCTTTTCATATTATGCCAGAAACCTTCGCTGGAGTATACTCAACAACTTCCAAAAGTTTCAAGGCCATCGGATGAATGGTGTAGTAATGTATAAAAGACAAACAGACATACATTCTCTTATATATATATAGATTAATGGTGTAGTAATGCATAAAAGACAAACTGACATACATTCTCTTTTATATATATAGATAACACTGGCCAAAGAAATCTTAAACATTCCCCATAGATAACCCAAAAATATTTTTCAAAATTTGGGAATTTTTTCATCAAAAAAGTCAGATTACAGAATAACGCATCGGAATTGGATCACCCAAAAGTGTCTAGGAAACGGTATGTCTTGTAGTTATATAAATATTTCAGATAACACCATTCTGTCAGTACTATATTAGCCTTCCTTAGAGATACATGTCTAAATATTCTTCTAGCAAAATTATTGTGTTTTGACATTTTACTGTGTGATACAATAGAAAATAAGTTTTTTGAAGAGCCAAGTCAAAATTTGGTGTTCATTTCTCAATTTGAACAATTCTTCATCACCAAATGTGCCCCAAAAGGGGGTTAATTTTTTTACTTTTTATCGTGTGATACATCACCACATATATTTTTTGAAACATTAAGTCCAAATTTGGGGTTCTTTTCTCCATTTGACCCATTCTTCATCCTCAAATGGGCCCCTAAAGGGGCTTAATATTGAGTTTCCACATTTTATTGTGTGATACATCACAAAATATATTTTTTGAAACACCAAGTCCAAATTTTGGGTTCTTTTCTCCGTTTTACCCATTCTTCTTCCCCAAATGAGCCCCAAAAGGGGGTTAATTTTTAGTTTCCACTTTTTATTGTGTGATACATCACCAAATATGTTTTTTGAGGGGCCAAGTCCCAATTTGGTGTTCATTTCTCAATTTGACCCATTCTTCATCACCAAACGGGCACCAAAAAGGGGTTAATTTTGAGTTTTCACCTTTTATTGTGTGATACATCACAAAATATGTTTTTTGAGGTGCCAAGTCTGAATTTGGGGTTCATTTCTCCATTTGACCCATTCTTCATCCCCAAATGTGCCCCAAAAGGGGCCAATTTTGATTTCCTATTTTATTGTGTGATACATCACCAAATATTTTTTGAGGCGCCGAGTCAAATTTTGGTTCATTTCTCCATTTGACCCATTCTTCATCCAAATGGCCCCAAAAGGGGTTAATTTTGAGTTTTCACTTTTATTGTGTGATACATCACCAAATATGTTTTTGAGGCGCCGACCAAATTTGGTGTTCATTTCTCATTTGACCCATTCTTCATCCCAAATGGGCCCCAAAAGGGGTTAATTTGAGTTTTCATTTTATTGTGTGATACATCACCAAATATGGTTTTTGAGGCACCAAGTCAAATTTTGTTCTTTTCTCCATTTGACCCATTCTTCATCCCAAATGGGCCCCTAAAGGGGCAATTTTGAGTTTCACTTTTATTGTGTGATACATCACCAAATATTTTTGACGCCAATCCAAATTTTGTTCTTTCTCTTTACCCATTCTTTTCCCAAATGGCCCCAAAAGGGGTTAATTTTGAGTTTTCACTTTTATTGTGTGATACATCACCAAATATGGTTTTTGAGGGGCCAAGTCCAAATTTGGTGTTCATTTCTCATTTGACCCATTCTTCATCCCAATGGGCCCAAAAGGGGTTAATTTTGAGTTTTCACTTTATTGTGTGATACATCACCAAATATGGTTTTTGAGGCGCCAATCAAATTTGTTGATTTCTCAATTTCACCCATTCTTCATCCCAAATGGGCCCCAAAAAGGGGCCAATTTTGAATTTCCTTATTTTATTGTGTGATACATCACCAAATATGTTTTTTGAGGCGCTGAGTTCAAATTTTGCGTTCTTTTCTCCGTTTTACCCATTCTTCTTCCCCAAATGAGCCCCAAAAGGGGGTTAATTTTTAGTTTCCACTTTTTATTGTGTGATACATCACCAAATATGTTTTTTGAGGCGCCCAGACCAAATTTGGTGTTCTTTTCTCCATTGAACCTATTCTTCATCCTCAATTGGGTCCCTAAAGTAGGTTAATATTGAGTTTTCACATTTTATTGTGTGATACATCACAAAATATGGTTTTTGAGGCACCAAGTCAAAATGTTATGTTCTTTTCTCCATGTGACCCATTCTTCATCCCCAAATGGGCCCCTAAAATTTATTTTTTTCTTTCTATTTAATTCACATAGAAGATTTTTATGATAATATTTTTAATTTGGCAACTTAAATGGAAAAAACTGTCAATAGAGAGTGATCAAAGGAAAAATTTACACGTACTTACAAAGTTTTTTAATAGCAACCAGAAAATACCAAATTAAGAAAATCTGACATACTGCAAAGTATGGGTTAAGTATAGTTCCCTCAAAAGTATCAAGGTAAAAATTTGGTACAAACTGTTATAAAAATTGTAATAAAATTTAACTCCTATTTAAAATGGAAGGCTTGAATTTTTTTGACCCTACTGAAAATTTTGTTATAAATGACTATTATTTAGGCTACAGCAGAAATGGGTGATTGTTATTAGTTGCTTGAAATTGCAGCTTAAATTTTAAAAAAGAAAGTTGGCACAAATAAGCACAATTTAAGATAAAATAATGGGAAAAGTTTCAGCTCAAAATTCCAAAAGAGGGGGGCTAAGACAAAACCTTCCTCACACCTTATTTCAGTTAATAATTGAGCACAAATTATAAAATGGTTGGCACAAATCAGCACAAATTGAGCACAATCAGTTTGCAAAATTTCAAGTCAAAATTTGAAATGGGTGGGGCTACATTTCCCCAGCCCCACCCAAATTTGTTTTGCAAATAACTAAAGATTTGAATGTACAGGAATTATAAGCTTGTTGGCACAATCAAGCACAAATCAAAAAAGAGTAGTGGGCAAAGTTTTGTATAAAAATTCAAAAAGGGGGGGGGGCTGAGGGGAAATCTTTCATCCTCCATATCTGAGTTGGGAAGTGAGCACAAATTTTAAAATGGTTGGCACAAATTGAGCACAATTAGTATGCCAAGTTTTGAGTCAAAATTCAAAATGGGTGGGGCTAGCATTTCCCCCAGCCCCACCCACAAACTTTTTTTTATATATTAAGAAGGGGGTGATAACAAATTCCAAAATTGGTAACAAAATTTAGCAATATTGAATCCAGTTGGTATGAAAAATTTTGGGTCAAAATTCAAAATAGGGGCGGGCTGAGGGGAGACATAAAACCACAAATATTTTTGAAAGGGGAATGAGTATAAAATTTTTAATTTGCAGCACAAATTAGCACAAATTAAGCACAATTAGCATGCAAAGTTTCAACTCAAAATTTCAAATGGGAGGGGCTGACACATAAATTTCTGAGGCCCCTATATTTGAAAATAAATGAGCACAAATTCTAAAATTAACGACACAAATTAGCACAAATGAAGCACAATTAGCATACAAAGTTTAGAGTCAAAATTCGAAATGGGTGGGGCTAGCATTTCTCCAGCCCCACCCAGACTCTTTTGTTTATATCTAAGGAAGGGGGTGAGCACAAATTCTAAAATTGATGGCACACATTAGCACAAACTGAGCACAATTGGGCCAAAAATTTTCAGGTCAAAATTTGAAATGGGGGGGCTGGAGAAATGGACCTTTATTGGACTCGTAACTGCACATCTTGTTTACCAGAAGAATTCATCAAAAACTCTCAATTACCAACTACGATCAGTGATGAAATATTTTAGTAATGAAATTTCAAATTCTCAGACGATATTATTTAACCGAATCAAAAATAAACAAAACGAAGCACACAGGGTTCTTTTTATATACAAATTTATAAACAAACAAAATAAAAATATAAATTAAAAATAGCAAGATAATAAATGTTAAAAGTAATTTAGTACCAACAATTAAAGAAATGTGAAAAATGCATTCAAAAAGAACATCAGATCAATTTGAAATCGATGTTTTCAAAATAAAATAAATAAAGGTCTGCTAATAATGGCAGAGACGAGAATGAAAATAGATTCAACTGCCATGTAAATGCACGATCACTGTTTAACAAAATCAGGATCAATTATAGCTCACTGAATACGCTGAAAAATATAAAAACTTAACTTATGAAAATAATATTCAAAGCAAATATCTCTCCATCTGGTACGCTGAAGGATCTACTGTTTCTGTTCAGGCAGTTGAGGATATACTTGACTGTGTTGAGGATACACAAGATTTTGTTGTGGAGGATAAACAAGATTCGGCTGAGGATAGGGTACAGTAGGTGCTCCATACGCAGGAGGATAATCATTATAAGCCATTTCGCTACTCTTCTGGTCTAGTGGAGCAGTGTATATCATACCATCAGTTCGCACACCTGACAGCTCCTCTTGCAGTTGTTTATAATAACTATAGACGACGATTGTGAAGTATATGCCCAGCATTATACTAATGACAGAAATAAAGATCACACTGAAAACTATCGAATTATATATTTCCGCAGTTTGTTTGGAATCCGGATGACTTCGCATATTTGGCATATTATGAACAACGAAATCGATGATCGAATCTTTCATGGCGATAGATCCAATCCAAAACACGATCAATAACATTACTGTTCCGATCAACGACATCACAGAAACGATGATGTATGGTAATATGAAAGAAGGTCGTCGCTGAGAAAAAAAAAAAAACAGAAAAGACAAATCAAAGTTTCGTACAATACTATAGGCACGTATATAATCATCATAGACAGAATATGGTGGAGTTGTTCCAACTCCATCATAATATAGTACATTCAGGGTTTCAGAGAGTAGTTTTGTTCCAAGGAGGAATAAACTGACGGGCCCTCTCGCAGTGCTAGCACCACAATTTAACCCTGGAAGGATGGTTATAAACCAAGAAAACAATTTCACAAGTGGAGCGAATAAAAAAAATTTTTTCAGACTTTTTTGTGTTCTAGAACATGTAGGCAATATTAGCGAGGATTTTCTACCATTGGTGAATTTGACTCCCACACACCCCAACCGATCAGCAAAGACGCCCTTTCTTTAACCATGTAGGTACTTCAAAACTGAAGTTTAATCAAAAATTTGAAAAAATTCCGGGCCCTGTATCATTGTTACCCTTTTCCCTCACTCTCTGAGGCTCTGAGTATATTCTAAAAATAAGATGTCACAATGTGAAATTATTTTGAGACTTTTCAGGGAAAAAAATCTTTGGCAGTTCCGCCTATTAGGCCAGTCAAATTAGATCAAAAAAGGTGTTTCAGTCAATAAAATCAAGGAAAAGATTATTTTTTGGAACCCGGTAATTTCAAGTATCCTTTTACACGTGCAGAAAATCACCCAAAATCTGACTGTGGCTTCACCCTTAAAAATCCACTTTTTGTGATCCCCCACAGGTATTTAGTGAATTACTCATTTCTTAATAGGGATACCAAACAATTATTCGAACAAACAATATAGTATACAAAAATGTAATGAACAAAGGTGTTTTGACACTTTTTTTTGTAAATGCCACAGAAGGCTAAGAAAAATAATTCAAAAGTTTGTCCACACCACTAATAAAGGGTATTGTACAGGATAAGGCCCAGTCTGCCCTATACCAACTAAACCAATATATCTGGTCAATCTAATAGACTTACCATTGTATGTTATACATATATGAATAAAAAATTGTCATTGTTATTATTATTTTTGGTGTGTGTCTTTGTGTGTGCATGTTTATTTGCAATACCATAACTTCAGAACCACTCCACAAAACGAGCAATAACGTTCTGTGAATATTCGTTTAATTTCAAGGAAGGTTTTAGGATAATTTGAAAGTTTGTAGCTCTTCTGGTCGTCAAACTGCAGATAAAAATAATAAACTTTATTTCTTCAGATAAACATCTCTTTTCATTAACATTTTGACTAAAAAACATAAATAAAATTTTTTATTTTTATCCGCAGCTGAGCCTTCAAGAGAGTTTCGGACTTACAAGTTGTCTCAAAACTTTCCTTGGAATAAAAGGAATATACACAGAAAGTTAATGCTCGTTGTATGGAGTGTTCTGAAGTTATGGTGTTGCAAATAAACATACAAAAAATTATGATTATTTTTTATTTATAGGTATTTATTATATACAGGGGAAGTCTATTAAATTTACCGGGTATATTGGTGTAGTATGTATAAGGAAGACTAGGCCTCATCCAGTACAGTACCCTTTATTAGTGGCATGGGCAAACTTTCGAGTCATTTTCTGATCTTCCTAAGGCACTTGCAAAACAATGTCAAGACACCTTTGTAGTTCAAAATTTTATGTACTGTACCTATTGTTTGTTCGAATAATTTTTTTATATCTCTATTAATAAATAAGTTATTCACTAAAAACCGGTAGGGACGTCACAAAAAATGGACTTTTAGGGGTGAAGCTGTGGTCAGATTTTTGAGAATTTTCAATATGTTCAAAAGGGCACTTGAAACTACCCGGTTCTGAAGGAAATTCTTTTCCTTATTTTATCCAGTGAAAATATCTAATTTGACTGCCTATATGCACAATCTTTATACATTACAAAATAATAAATTATACAAATAGGTATACTATCTGCACAAAAAATATATTTGAAAAAAATAAATATCACTCACTGTTTCAACACCAATAAGAGCATAAACTGTAACCACCATAGCGACAACAGACCACGGCAGCTGGCAAGTCACCATTAAAGTTTCTAGAATTTGAAAAATTCAACGTAAATAAAGATATTAATTACGAATGTAGGAACATTGATGACAATAAATATGTAGTTAAGACTTAAGACATTTCTGAAAGTTATGAACAGAGGTTTCAAATGGCAAGTCCGAAAATTTTTCAGGTTGTTGAAGAAAAAAACAGTTATTGCTCTCTATTTAAATTAATGATAATTATGATACATTTGACTGAACCAACGTCAAATGTAAGTAATGTAAGACATAGTTTACTAGGCTACGAATCTTTCTACACCAGTGTGACATTCCAAGTTCAAATAGGATTACTAAGAAATAAATTTAAAAGAAGCTGGTGAGAATTTATGCCGAGTTCATTATTGGAATATTTTGAATCGAATGCAAAATTTTAACGTCATCCAACTTTATCGACGGTTAACCTACTCAATTAATATGAACATACAGTCCAGGAAAATAAGCTTCAAGAACGGCAAATACGGGGGAAAAAAGTAGAAGTGAAACTTATTACGTTGAAATTTGTATTTTGAAGAATAAATGGTGTGTTGGCAGCGTGATTTTTTGATTTTATTTTTGTATAAATATTAAAATCCAGAAAAATTCATATAATGTAAAAATATTGTTTTCACCAATTGGTGAACACTTCAACGACAAAATTAAGTCACGCAACTTTCATTCCACTGATAAGAAAGCAATGAATGAAAATATATAGAGGAGGCGAAGAGGGAAATGAATCAAACAGAGTTGAACGCACCTAGCTTTTATAAGGAGGGTCAGCTGTAATGTATTTTTCATTTCATGGGCTTTGTTGCATGACCATTTTTAGTTTACAACCCAGCCCAAGGAAGTTTCACTTCAGTAATTCCTAAAAACACGAAATTCTACACATACATTAAGTTCATCACTCAAACAACATACTGAAAATCTGGACACATTCAACGGGAACCATCTTCTAAGGGGGCACAAAACAGATTTTCGCATGTATCTCGCCCAATTTGTGGAAAATAACTCAGTGAAAAATTAAAGAAGATAAAAATCTTACCCAATTTATTCCTACTGTTTCTGAGGTAGAAAAAATCATTATAGAGTAAATGATGATTACACATAAGGGTATATCACCTATAGGAAGAGACAGTTATAGGGACATGATTTATAACATAAAAAATTCTAAACTTCGTTCTTTTTCCTCAGATTCACTGGATAGATTTTCATAGTTTCAATTTTATATTATTGGATGATGAATTTTTGTAACGGTATAATTGTTACAAAAAGATACACAACACATATATTATTTTTGAATAATATGTATATTTTATATGTATAAGAAAATATTGAAAGGTAGTGAATTGTACAAGAGGAGAATTGGTAATCAATAAGGCAATTATTTTTATGATATTGCATATTTTTTCCTGCTGCACTAGATACCGCATATCACAATTTTCTTTGCGTTTTGTGGAATTCTATGACGAATGGTGAAATTTTATAGCGCATATTTTCGCATATTTTGGGTATAAATGCTTAGAAACGCTTATTTTAGCCAAAAAACGTCAAAATAGCGCTTATTTTGAGCTTTTTTCAGGTCGTTACAGCTTTTTTGAGAAAAAACAACAAAAACCAGCCAACAAAATGAAAAAAAATTGAAATTTTTGATTTAAAAAAAAATTTAAAAATGTTGTGACGTAGAGAGGTCTTTCAGTATGCTGAAAAGTTTCCTTCGGAATAACCGGCGATCATTTCTAGTCGATAATTTGAAAGAGCACATGGTGATAGCTGCATATTTTAAAGCATAAGTTGAATGAAAAATTAAAGACAATGAGTCGATGAATTTGTATTTTTGAAAAAAATAAATGTTCTATGGTTTTTTGTTCTTTTATTTTAGGTTTTTTGATAGCGCTTTGAAAATACCTACATTTTGATACCCATAACAGTACAGTTTTATAGTGCTTTTTTCTATTTTTTTCATGTTTTTAGCGCATATAAATGCTTTTTTTTAAGATTTTAACCGCTTATTATAAGCGCTTGTTTTGATGTTTTTAGCGCATAAAAATAATTTCCCTAGTAATCAATTAGGCTTAGAACTAAGGGTATGGATTCAAGAGAATTATACATTGGTGTTGTGGGAGATATATAATGTGATTGGTTAATAGAATCTGTGTAATTCAGAGTAATCCAATAGAAAAACATACTTATGGGATAAGTGAGTGTAGTTATAATTTTAAGAAGAATTGGGAATAGTGCAGAGTTGTATTTTATATTTATGGAATAAATGACATAATAGTGTTTAGTGTGAGAACATTGCATTAGTAAGAAAAGATGACATCAAGAGACAAGTCTTGATAAGTTTCAATGACGTAGTCAGACAGGATATCAAAATGAGGTTACAGATGAAATGGAATAATTGGAATAATATTAATAGAATACGAGAGATATTTAGAAAATATATTAATATAAGAAATGATATGGAATTATCATTCCAATTTTCAAAAAACAAATGAGATGGCTTTTCATTGAAATATTCGTTCTAAGAAAAGGAATATAATTTTTTCTGCAAAAAAAACGACCTAAATGAAATATATTTAGTAAACAAATTATAAATGAAACATAAATTTGAGCTATTATCTTGGACAGTTTGTGAGGAAGATGAATTTAAAAATCAAAGGTGGAAAGAAATTTAAGAGCAAAAAGTTAGAAAATTTTAGAAGTGAAAAGCAAAATTTATGTTGAAAAAAGCAAAAAGTGAAAGTGAAAAGCGAAACTTAAGTTGAAAAAAGCAAAAAGAAAAAGTGAAAAGTGAAATAAATATTAGAAAAGTGAAAGGAAAAAAGTAAAAGTTTTATTTTTGAACGTCTGATGCAAAATTGAAAAGCTAAAGTGTTATTAATTCGTTTTCATATGAAAAAAAGGAAAGCAAGAAGTTTTAAGCGAAAAGTTTTGAAAATTTTAAAAGTGAAAAGCAAAAGTGAAAAACAAAATAGATGTTGGAAAAATAAAAATCAATAAGTTTAGATTAAAAAAAAGTTTTTAAAAAATATGCTTTTATATATTACAAGGCCTGAGGAGCTGCTCTGCGGCACTTTGGCTGATGCCAGCCTTGGATTTTTTCTGACATAGTTGGGTAACACTGTAAAATTCGTTGTTTCAGCGGAAGCAACGAAAATTTGACTTTTTTTCATGTAAGTGGGTGGCCACAGGGGTTGGAACGCGTGTGCATCGAATTTGGAGGAATTATATATTGACAAAAATTTGGCAAAATAATTTAAAAAAAAATAATTTTATATAATTTTGGCTGATTTGTACGTTTATTACAGCGATTTTAAATAAAAGAAGAATACATATAATTTCCATCCCTGATGGAATTTGGACCAGGATATTTCGTTCAGAACTAAAAGTTATTACTATGACACCATATAGTAACTGGCGAGTGTGATTGACCAGACTTGGGTTCAGAAAGCAAGCATGACGATAAGTGATAACTGATAAAAACCAAACCCGATTTGACCGCCCCTAGATGTTAGTACAAGAACTATGTCACATATTGTTGAATTAGTAACTGCAATAAAAGCGTATAATAGAAAAACGCGTTTTTAACAGATAAGGTTTCATTTATTTTTGTTTTTTGTTTTAGCTTCGTGGAAATATATATTATTTCGTTGCGGAAGGTTGGCTGCAGTATTGGTATATTTTAGAATTGCTGTGGTGTGTAGAATAAAAGCTCATAATAAAAATCAAGTTTTATTTTTCAAGCTCGGATGCAAAATCGAAAAATCGAAGCATTATTGAATCGCTTTCCGCCTCTGATAAAAATAAGTTACATAAAAATTCTCTTTTACGAATAGAAAACACCACCTACCAATGTCCCATGTTCGGAACCACAAAATAAACGTGTAAAAAAATAATAAAAAAAACTTCACTAAAAAATCCCACCTAAATCGGGATTTGAACACGGTCTATGAAGGATAACAAAACATGTCCCTAGCATGACGCCGAAGTAATGGCTCAGAGACCTGGGCAGAAACAGAGATGATAGCAAACAAGCACACACATAAGCGAACAAAAACCCACACACATGCACACCCATACAACTGAAACTTTACGGCAGCAATCCCAGTAGACTGGTACGAAGAACAACGATACATTTCATGGTGTTAGTAACTGCAACGACAGCGTAAAATGAGATATTTTACTTTAAAAATAGCTACTTTCAAGAATTGTTCGATGAGAAGGGGAGGGAGCCGAGTTGGTTATTGGAGGCAGATGCTATACTTTCGCATAATTATGTATTGATATACTGCCTTCATTAATGAAAATGTACTTAACTGAAAAATAAGCTGCGATAAATTGTGTCAATACAGTTCTTTGAATATATCTGACTATATGAACGGGGCTTACTATGGGTGGGAGTACTGTGACGGCGTGAAGACAACGTAACAAGTATAATTGGTAGAAGGTGATATATCAATATTATGCATCAATATTATAGATTTCAAGTACGAACGATGTCAAAAATCGTCGATTACAAGCAAAATTGGAAGGACCTTATTCCTCCAATGATACTTATTTATAACGGATATCATACCTTTACGTTCTTATTACTATGCTCCAGTTCATATAGTTAAATATAGTCAAAGATCTAGCTGTATACACTTAACTCGGATCAACGAACCTACAATTATATTTAAGTCACACACATATATATATAGCCTCATAATTAAGCTACATTCACTAATGACTGTTGCCAAGACAAAAAATGTACAATGGAATTTCGGAGAATTTGTTATCTCATATTTAATTCAGTACTGAACTATCTTTCAACAATATCTAATTATAATTGAGCGAGATATATGCATAAATAACTATTTTGCGTCACCTTTAGAAACCCTTCGGAGATGTGCCTCCCACTGGAGGTATCAGGACTTTTATTATGTGATATACGAGACGAATTTGACACGCGTACTGAGTTTCAGTTTTTTTTTTTTATAAATTATTTCTCCTATTTTCCCAACATTCTTGGAGTAATGTTCAAAGATTCTAAACGAGGCATGAATACTCATATATCCCATAAACGCAATTCAATAATATGAGCTAAAGCACTCCTAGAATAATTTTTTTGATAACCTTACACTGAACGGCCAATGAAAGTCGAAAGTAGAATAATAAAATTTTTCTTCCAGAACTGTGTGAATTCGAGGTTCATTTTTTGTTGCATGAGGCTGAATTTCGGCGAAATGTTCAGAAATTTTTTTTTTCAAAATTTTTCAAACACGAGACTAAATCCAAACGTTGACTGGTCAAGGTAGGGTTCAAAGAGTCATTATACAAAATCACGTTTCTTCGATACGAAGAACTAAAAAAGTTTCGATGTTTTCATCAATGATACAATCTTAACAATAAAAGAAAGTGAAAAAAATCTTACGTTGATTGTTCATTGGACTTAAAATAGCTGAGATGCCATTTACAATTTGACCGATTCCAAAAATCTGAAAAAATAAAACAAAAAACGAAACATGAAAAATTCTAAAAAGTATATAGACGGTAATTAGTATTAGCTGCAATTATAACATGACAGAAAAAAAAACTATGTTGATAATGGTACAGAAAATTATGAAAAATTGAACATTTTCACAATTTAAGATTTAAGGGTGAATAATCTCTAAAATTTTGGAGAATCATAATAGGGGTATTCGAGTATCTAGCACTATATAAAAAAATTAATTGATTCATTCTTAATGATGTAACAAACGGGGATAACAATTACCGGATCTCTTAAGATTCCAAAAAAAAAAAAGAAAAAGAAAAAAAAAGATTGAATATAAGGCCAAAAAAATAAGTTATGTAAAATTTGTTTATATAGTTTTTCGAGCATTTTATTCATCTGTGTTTATCTGTGCATATGTCCGGGGATACTTTGTACACTTAAATACTTTCATGTAATATTCTTATTATAAGCTTTTATTCTACTCGCTATTGCGATTTTAAAATATACCAATACTGCAGCCAACCTTCCGCAACGAAATAATGTTTATTTCGAAGCCAAAAAAAAAAAATAAATAAAAATATTTTTTTTAAATTCGTTTTTAACCTAATCTTATTATTAGTCCAGTAAATAAGTAGTTTTTGAAAGAAAGTTTTGGAGGAATTTTGAAAATTGGCACGATTAATAGGTCTGAGGGAGTAATTTTTGAGGTTATATTTTGCCTCCTAAATTTCTTGCCCGTAACTTTAAAAAAAGACCTTAGAATAGGTTCAAAAAGGTTTTTTGCATATTTATACGTTCTAATGCACTTTTTCTTGAAAATATTTATTTAAAAAATCGAAGAAGAATTAATTTTCAACAATTTGATTCCATATTTCTATTTTGTAAAATGCATGGTTTTCCTTCTAGAGCACCGCAAAGTTAGTTCAATTTTCAAAATTAATTCAAAATGTACAGCTGTTACATTTCAGGCATGCATCTTCGAATGTTATCAATGAGGATAATGCGTATCAGGAATGTGCGGAGGAGAAAAATAGATGAGATAGTAATTCACAATTTAATAATGTTCTAGATTCTAGAAGAATTTGTTTGCTCGTATCATTACGAATCATCCTATTGTCTTACCAAATTCCTTAGATTGTATTCATCACTCAGAAATCAATTGAGTTAGGTGACTGTCAGTATGGCGTCCTATTCTCTGTACCACCAGGATATCTAAAATCTCTTTTATTGTAACCAGCAAATGTTAAGGGATTCAATCTTATGAGTTTACAATGTAAATAAGAATTAATAATTTAATTGTGCATTTCACAAATGTTACTTTGAAGTCAGATTAAAGTGTACTATAATTTTATTTAACTGTTTTAAAGTTTATCAATCACTTTTTGCTCAAAATTACGGTCACATTTAGGAATAATATTTTCAATAGGATGGACTCTTAAATGAGAAAATCACAAAAATCACTTTGAGGGATGGTTTACACGTTGGGTGCTTAGAGGGGAGTATTCACTTGAAAGATGACAATTATCTGATTTAATATAGTTCTCGCCCGAATATTATGAATCCCCAAGGTGTGGAAAGGATTATCTCAAGTTTTTCAAGACAAAAAGGGTGGTGGAAACGGGGCAGACCATAGCAAAAAATATGCTACATTATACTTACTATAGAGGAAAAAGCACATCACTTTACCTGCCTAAATGTCCAAATGGTATATCAGCAAAATATGTCCTAAGCAAAACCCCAAGTACAACTTTTTGAGACAAACAATTTCCTATAAAAATTTCCTATAGTTTCACAATTAAAGAAACTACAATTCTTTTAATTTTGGTTTTTGGGTATTGTTTTTCAAGATGTATTATGAAACATTTAATTATTTCAACCCCCATAGACCCCTCAACCGTCACAGAAGGATAGATCTAAACTCAATTTGAAGCCCCAATGGTGGATACTAACCCCTCTTTTTTACATTTGAAAAAAATATTTTTGAAAACTTAAAACAGACAAAAAGGTCACTATAGCTATACGTTTTCATATAAGCAATTACAAAAATAAAAATGTACAATTTTTTTTAAAAAAGAGCATTATCTTGCCCCTTAATTAAGCTATATACTCCAATTTGGTATTAAAATGCTCACAACAATAAGGCGCATCCGCTTGATGGGAACTCAGATCCGTCCGATGCCCTCCGAGGTCAAAAAACCAGAAAAACACATTTTATATTACTTTTTGCCCCTAACTAGCCCCCTAATTAAGCTACAATGATGAGCAATGCGTCATTGGAATCAGCTTACTGAGTCGCATTATTTTCATGAAAATTGAATCCATCTGGTGCCCCAAGGTGCCACAAAATGAGAAAAAACCCACTTTTAACCATGTTTTGCCTACAAGCTGCAACAATGATCAATAAAGCATTGGAATCAGCTATTCAAGATGTGTCAATTGAGCCTACTCTCGTCTTTGTGGGATTATTTTTTTGTGAGTCCTATAAAGGAGAAAGGATAATAATGGGAAAGGAAATGACCAAAGGTGAAAAAACCTAATCAGAACAAGATTTGGTATGCTGGAAAAATTTGTTTTCCAAATTTCAGGCTTATGTAGTCATAATTACATCTTAACCCCCACTGATTGAACTTTAGTCAGCCCACTGGGCTGAAGTATTTGATCAAATTTTATCAAACACAAAACAAGTCTTTGATAACTTAGGAACCTTTACCTTCCAAATGTGAGATCTATTGAATGATAATTACATCGATTTTCTGCACATAATTGTTTGTGAATAATTGTTTGTCACCTTTTAGGGCCCTTGGATCTCATATAAAATGAAAAATTTTACATAAAATATGGAATCACTGCATTTGAAAATATATCAGATGAAGTACAGTACATTATTATTCATAACTAATTTTTATCCTCTTTTTGAAACCCTTGGGGCCCTGATGGCAAGTCCGAGGAAAATGTGAACATCAAATCTGAATTCAGTGTTTTTAAAAATTTATGGGACGATGTACATTAATAATAATTTTACTTAAATACATTTTTCACATACTCTCTAATCCAAAATTATTTGATATCATTTCCAAAATACATATAAATTTGTTGTATAAAAATTTGTTATAGCCATTGAAATGACAAAAAAAGAAAAATTACACACAACACCCTGGATGAGTTGACAATCAAAAAATAATATTAAAAAAAAATTTGGATCTGAACATTATAATTATACATACCAGTTTTCACTCATATTTTCATTAAGAAGAATGGCACCCTCCTGTAAACCTATGTCTAAAATGTAAGTAGTATTCTCAGTAGTTAATTCCGCATTATATCTGCTTCCAGATATGCCTGCCAGAACTGATATCTGCTTTGAAATACGTCTGGTATAATTGTGTACTGAAATATGTTTCAAGGAGTATTTCAGAGTGTACTTTGAGGGGTGTTTTGAGGCATATTTGGAGGTGTATGTCTGTAACCTATATATGCCTTCAAATACACCAAATCAAGGTGTATGTCTGAAATTGTATACATTGTGGATATATCCCTCAAAATACACCTGATAGAAACCAAAGCATATGTCTGCAAGCATGTAGGCTATGGACATACACCTAAAAATACACCTGGTAGAAATCAAGCCATATTTCAACAATCATATAGGTGCTGACATATGCCTCAAAATACAACTGGTGGAAATCAAGGCTTATTTCTACAAGCAGATATGCTGTGGAAATACACCTAGAAATATACCTGGCCAAAATCAAGGTGTACATCTGCATGCGTATATGCTGCAAACATATGCTTCAAAATACACTGGTGTAAGTGAGGCATACTTTGATCATATTTCTGCATGCAGAAACAACAGCATATAATATGCCTCAACTTTGCCAGTAGGGATACCCCTGAAATAAGATGAGAATTTTTACAAAATATCATTAATATGAAAACTGCTTTTGTCCAGCTAGGGTACTTAATCGACACATGTGATAAGAGAATAAACAGTAGGATATGTGCATTAGTCTCACACCTTGCAAAATGAAAGAATGTGGGTAGGAAAGTTCCAAAATTTTGGTATTTTGGAAAAATTATCCAAAAACGGAACACTAAAAATTTGAATAAACGCAGCACCTTCAATTTTATAAGTAGGTTTCAAGTTCATAGATATTTTTTTTATTTTGTCATCGAGTTCTGTTGAGAGAACATCATTGGAAAGAATAAAAGAATTAACTTGTTTTTATTTTAATGTCAAAAATACTCGAATACCAAAATAAAAAGGATTGTAGTTTCATCAGTTGTCAAAATATGGGAATGGCATGAGGAAATTCGGAATCGGAAAAGAAAAAATTTTAATCTCCCAAAAAATAGAAAATTGGATCTAAGAAAGGAGTTTTACAATATTGGAGAAGCTAAGTACACGAGCACAGCAAGTAAAAATTGTTTTAAGGGTTTTTCATTTTTCAGGAATTTTTTTTTTTAGAATGCCTGGCCCCATAAATCCCACATGCAAAGAGAATCCCCCTTCCTCTACCCTCTTATAAGGTGTGGGTCTCACCCCTAGGTTATGCCAGTGCATTGAATGCAATGAGGAGAATACACTAAAATTTAGTCTTCTCCTGAAAAATATTAGGTTTAACCTAGGACCGTGAAAGAACCTGAATCAATTCATCAAATTTGAAAAATCAATTTCCTCAGTTTTATCTTTTCACATAACTAACAACGAAAAATAAAAAAAAAACTCTAAAGAAATTATGACTATAAAGAAGTGTTTTTAAGAGTTGTCTATACAAATGAAACACAAAAGCAGACTTTTTAGGAATCCAGCATTCAAAAAAAAAAGAATATTTATTTTCTTGGAAAATCTACGGAAAACCCCCCAAAAATTTTTTCAGTCTCTTTACTCGTGAAATTAACTTCCTCAATGTTATTAACTCCTCCGACAGATGAATTGTGAGCACTGCACTGAACACAGATGAGGTTTTCAATTTTCTGGAAGAGTCCTAAATTTTTCTCCTCAAGCCCAAATTTCCTCTCTACAGCTACATCGTAATATGATATATCTGAGAAAAAAAAACTTTCCCTCCCCAATATGGTATTTGTCCATCCTGGAACTGTATTCTGGTTACAGACCTGGGATTCAGAAACATCACACAAGCAGATGGACCAGGGAGGAAGGACAAGCTACATCACTAGATGATGTAGCAACAGGATTTTTGCTTTATTTTTATATGATTTTTTTTCCTCTTTTTTTTTAGGTTTATTTTATTTGTCATGAAAAGTGACCATAGGATGACACCACTCACATTAACTATGAATAAAAACTGGAAATAAAAAAATACGAATAATCAAGAAATTTCAGAAGTATTTTCAAAAAGAAGACAACTGTTGAAAGGAAGTGATATGGCTATATATTTCATTTAATAATTCTTAACAAAAATGAAACAGTTTAAATTGAAACATTATTGTCCATTGTCATAAGCTGTGTTTGATTGGACTACACCAGGTGTAAATTGGTGTAGATGGGTGTTGGATGGTGCACTAAGGAATTTGATGGTGTAGGATGGTGTACCAGGATGTAAAATTTCCAATCAAACAAGGAGTGGTGTAGATTTGGGTGTTGACTTGTAGCCTTGGTATGATTGTTGAATTACGTTTGTTATAACTCTTATCACTTTTACACTTTCCATTTCTCTTTTTTTTTTATCTATTTGGAAAATAATTTTGTAAATTATGATCAAAGCTGTATTTAATTTGAAGATCTTAAATTTTCAGACATCCAAATAAATTAGCTGAATGTTCGGTGAAAGTTTCAATGAAACCCTACATTTACTTCAAGGGTGATACGCTGAAATTTCATTTGGACTTTGTGTTCCAATTTCAAATGATATGAAATCCAGTTGGGGAATTAATTTCAACAATATCATCAAAGTCCAAAATAAAATTTCATCGAAATTTTCACATGATGTATGTCAATATTTTACCTCTATAGTCCCCAATGTTTTCTTGCAATATGTTTATCCTGTAACAGTGATTCACTTAAATAAATAAATGTCAGAAATCAGAGTTATCGAAAGGAATTACAAGAGAACTGTTTTTATAGAGAGCTGAAATTTTTGGGAGACATCAACACATATTGGGTGAAGAATCTGTGAAAGTTTCAGCCTATTGATACGTTTAGTTCTTGAGTTATCGATGAAATTTGGTTTGGATTGTCATTCAAATGACATGAACTAAGCACTGTTGGGAATTTTAGTGATATCTCAAAAACTAAACGTACAAATGAGCAAAAATTTTCACAGATTTTTCACTTAGCATGTGTTGATGTTTCCCAAAAATTTAAGCTCACTACAAGCAACAGTTTGTTAGATTGTGTGGAACTAAATAAGTAAGTAAATTTTCATGATTATCATTAAAATGGGAAAAGCATTCAGGCAACACCTCAACAATTTGCCTGAATATTTTTGCAAGAAACATATAGCAGCATTCCTACACATCCTTTAGTTTTGTAGCTGCCCAAACAGAGATAACTGCAAAGAAATGAAAAAAAAAGAGGAAATAATAATACTTCGCACTACAATCTTTAATCTTGACATAAAATTGTCATATACATAACATTACTGATTTGAGAGTCTGCACATAACTATTGATCATATTTACTGGGCAATTGTTTTTCCATTTTGATTTATAATCGTTGGTGCAGAAAAGGATATAATACCTGCCACTAAATTACAAATTAAACTTCACATTTTTCAATAGATATACAAGCAATTAAATAATTCGTGTGGAGTAGCAACTTATGACATTTAATTATATTTTTGTTGTTTTCAGAATTCCCTTCTATCATTTGAGTAAATTTTTAAAGCATTTGAAAACCATTCTTTGAATTTTAGTGAGAAGAAAACAAATCACCTATTTGCAAATAAAATGTCCAAATTGTTAAACTGAATAATACCTGTTTTTTTATTTTTTGCAAAATGAGGAAGAATGATAACAGATAAGAAATTGATTTCCATAAATTGTAATTTCACTCCATTTACACCAAACTACACTGGTCTACACCTCCTAAAAATAAATAAATAAAAAAATTTCAAGGATACGCTTTTATTTAACTTAGCACTCTAGAAATAAGAAAAATAATTTTTCATGACCTACTTAACTTATTTATTCTTGTAACACAAAATAAAAGTGCGGGGCAAACTTGACTCATCATTACATATTTTCTTCTTCGTATAAAAAGAAACCTACAAATATTGTTGAAAAACTTTGAATATTAATATGAGTAGCCTATAGACTTTGCTCAACTATCATTATAAATTAAAATTTATCTCCATCCTGACTTAATTCTTACAGTAACATGTATTATCAATCATTATTATCAATATCCAAATTATCAAACAACTAATCAACAACCTTCAAATTATTTGTTTAAGACCCCTTTTCAGTGGATAGTTTTGTCTTCCTTCATCTACCAACTGGATTTGTATTCTAATTGAAATATTTCTTAATTTTGCCGCGCGCTTTTATTTTGTGTTACAAGAATAAATAAGTTAAGTAGGTCATTGTGGGAACTGCCATACCTTGTCTAATATAAAATACATTCGCCAGTTATAGTCGGTGGTGAGATGGCTGTGTGGTTAAGTTCACCGCTTTTACCTGGCGAATATGTAGGTCCCAGGTTCGATTCCCCAAGCCGACAAAACCTACATCTGGTGACCCTTGACGTGTGCTGGACACGCATGCACCCTAGTGGTGCATGGTGGAACTCACAACTCTCCTTCCTAACCTGAGTCACCGATAGATAGCGCCCTATATAGTGGTAATAGAACCCGTATAAGTAGTATAAGCCTGTGCGTACAGGTATAAGAGGCGTTTCTGATTCCGCCCAACCTCCCACAGCATCTAATGTCGTTCAACTCGTGTTGAGTCTCTCTAGGGGGGGAGTGTGTGGGAACTGCCATACCTTGTCTAATATAAAATACATTTGCCAGTTATAGTCTGTGGTGAGATAGCCGTGCGGTTAAGTTCACCGCTTTTAGCTGACAAATATGTAGGTCCCAGGTTCGATTCCCCAAGCCGACAAAACCTACAGTCATGAAAAATTATTTTTCTACTTTTTAGAGTCCTAAGTTAAATAAAAGTGTATCCTTGAAATTTTTTTTTTATTAATTTTATTTTTGACTTTTTAGGAATAAAAAATGTATAGGTAATTTGATGTACATCTTAATTTCAAAATAATTGTATCCTACTGTATTTGGATTTTGAAGTTAAATGCTAGTAAGAAACATAATTTGTACTAATCTGAGAATCAAAACTTTATTATCTTATTTATCAAAACATAATTTTCGAAGTCTGTCCACTTCTGCAATTGCTTTTTTATTGCAAGGTTTTTTCCCAGTTA
>WOFM01000151.1:569177-617464 GCA_011428145.1 Ericerus pela | reverse complement strand
AAAAATAATCGAAATAAAATTAAAAAAAAAAAATAAATTAATATTGCAGATGATTTGAATAAAAATTTAAATTTCACCAAGTGTCACGCAAATTAATTCTACTGGTAACGTGAAAGAATAATAACAATCACAGTAGAAAAAAAAATTGGTGAAAGGAAAAAAAAAAAATTTGAAATATGTAATATTTTCGAATAAATTAATTAAAGTTGTACGAGAGAAAAGGAGCAAAGTGAGAGAAAAAAAAAATAATATAGTTTAAGTGTTCGTATAAGAAAAAAAATATTAAAAAAAAAAAAACGTTAAATTATTTTCGACAAAATTGTGCAACGGCAAAAATTTTCAAGTTACAACAAAATGGTGGTTTGAAACTGAAAAACCACGCCAACGTAATTATTGAATGGGCGAAGATAAGCGTTCGTAGGTTCGTTGCACTTAACAAAAGGTTAATGTCAAGTTTGAACGAATGAACGAAAACGAGCCGTGCATACGTCACAAATTGTACACTCCAAGACAAAAGTGGCTGTAAAAATTTGCACACAACTTGCCAAAATTTGTACTTAGAAAAATTTTGAAAAGGCCAAAATTATTTGAAATTAACGATATTTTCAAATATTTGGGTTAAATTTTGAATCGAAAGAGTTAAGTTACACGAAAATACGAAATTGAACACGAAAAATATACGAGAGAAAAATACGAAAAATTACGAAAAATATGTTTTTTTATTACCTTTTTTCAGCAGAAAATTTTCAAGTGATACCTTTTAAATCGTTGATTTTTTGTTTTCAGGTTCGTTTTCTGGAATTAATGAAGATGTGGCTCTGGACTGTTGTTTGAACTACGCTTCGGTTGTTTTGAACGTACTTCGATGAGAGTTTAAGTTAAGTTCTTTTTGAGTTTTAAAGATGATGCCAAAAGTGAAGTGAATTAAGACGATGAATACCAATTTTGATGTTGTTGAATTGAAGCTTTTACGTTGGTTTCAGATCAATTTGTGACTGCTCAAGGCGATTTATTTCCAATTGATGACTTCGACGAATTAGTTTATACACAAGCAGGGCAGATACTAATGAATTTACTAGTTTTCGGGCAACACAAGCAGGGCTCCAAAACAACTTAGCAATCGACGAGTCCTGGAATGTTCGATACACTTGGCTGGATATACACAAGCAGGGCAAATCCTTTTCAGCAAATGACGAAACTGATTGAACGTTTACAGCATTCAAGGTGGAATTAAGTTTTTCGAGAACAAAAATTTTATGACTCGAAGAAAAAAAAATGGTAGGTTGGAACTAAGTTACCCAACACACAATAAAATTACGAAAATATTAAAAACAACAATTATTCACGAAAATTTTAAAAGTTGACTTAAACACAAAAAGAAAATTCACAATATATAAAAAATTTAAATAATTTTTTTTTTTTAAATCTGTTACAGGTACAAGGATTGTTACCGAGCGATGCTACCATATAGAGGTTGAGGACCGGAGTTGTAACAAGAAAGAAAGATTTGAGTGAAGTTACGTCCAAGAAGCGAGTGTTTATTTCATAAGTTACATAATTTAAGCAAAGTACATTTTTAGAGTAATGAACGAACGATAACGGAAATGAACGAGGTGAGCGGCGGAAGTGGTATATCAGTGTAGCCGCGAATAGATATAAATAAATGTATTCGATATGTGATCGTGTGTTCGTAGGAGTGAGAGGGGAGAAGGATTGGTGGTCTCAACAAATTTCAAATGAATATCGATATTAAAGGGAAAGTATCGATACTTGAAATATCAATATTTTTGGCATCACTAGCCAGAAGTGCACTACGTCGTTTTAATTTTCGTTCGAATTTATAGCACAGTGCAATACGGAAATATCAGGATTTAGGCCTGATGAAAGTAACGAGAGGGGCAAAAGGGAAAAAATATTGCTTGTCCTTTTTTTTTTTTTTTTTTTTTTTTTAATATAAAAAATTGGGAAAAAGAGGTTTTGGTTGTCAGAGCCCCCCATTGTAATAAAATATCTCTTCCGCGCATCAACGACGGTAATATTTTCCAAAAGTGTCAAATTTTGTAATGGCTGCCATTCGAAAACCAGCTGATCGATTTCGCTCAAATTCAATATCAAACCAATCCCTAATGGTGTACAGCTGCCATAAAAATTTCAAGTTAAAATCATTTAATTTACGGGAGTTATCCATTCCTCCAAAACCAACTGATGAACTTCAAAAATTTTAACACGAATGTGTAGCCCTGGAAACCTTCTAACATTATCCTAAGTTTCATTGTCATGGGTCAACAGCGGAGCCTCAAAAGACTCCCAAAAAGTGTGAAAATTAGAAAAAATTTGAAATATATAATAACGTAATGGCGTAAAAGGGGTGTGATGGTATGAGATTTGACCACTTTATGTGTTACACTATACACGATATATTAATATCAAAGTGAATATCAATATCTCTGTAATATTAAAATTATTAAATAATTTATTATCCACAACTCTTATGGTGGACCTTAAGCTTCTGGTTTCAGTCTTTAAATAAAATAATAACACACAATTAATAAAATCACAATATAATAAAATAATATTTTATACCATCGACAGTACAAGTAAAATTTAGAGAACAGTAACACACTGTCTCAATTGTAAAATGAAAGAGCTCTACTAGAGAATTCTACAAAAGACTAAAACAAAGTATAATTTCTCTGTTGAAAACATGAGTTTATATACCCTTTCAGGGATATGGTATGTATACTGTGGTTAGTGTGTAGTGGTAATCAGTAAAATAGAGGGATTCGCATATTCGAGGGACCAGTGTAAATGAGGTCACCAAATACTGTTGGGTATAGGCAAAATATCATATTTTTAAACTATAGGAAGAAGAAGAATAATAAATTTGTGAATAAAAAAGAAGAGTCAATAGAATTTAGGGATATTATTGTTACAAAAATGCAATAATATCGTCTGTGTATGAATATACGGTAAGTAAGCACCTCCGAGAGCGCCACCTGGTGGCAAAAGGTATAAGAAATGGGATGGTTGGAAATGTAATATCATATATATGACAAATGCGTGTTTTGTTTTGTTATTATTTTCATTTATCACTCGAGTTTTAATGTCAATAAAATAAAACATTATTTGAATAAAATAAATAATTTAACTTTTAAAAGTAAACATAGTTGGTGCGAAACGCTATTGTTGTGTTGTGGGCTGTTTAAACAATGAACAAAAAAATTTTTCCTGGCAAATCATATGAGGTTGAGCACTCATAGTTTTTGAACTAATAGGCGTATCTGTTAGTTCAGAGTGTAAAAAATTTTTATGTCAAAATCTAGGAAAATATTGGAGAATTCTAAGCCTAATATTACTGAAAAATTAAAAACCAATAATACTTCATAATTAAAAAAAATTTTTTTTTCCTTAATTGAAAATCACTTTTAAAATAGCTTACAGTGGTAAGTACCTGTCACTTTTCTTTTTCAACACCTACAATTTCTTTGGACATACAATTTTTGAAAAATTGAACTATTTTTAGTATAATATGTGTGGGTTTATTAGGTGTTTTTTTTTTTTTTTTTCTTAACTGATTAAAAACAGTGGAGGTAAATATTTCACCATCTTTATTTTTAATCTGATAAATTCAGTTTTATGTCAATCTGGTTGGCGTAAACTTCAAATTAAAATTGCAAACATCATCAAACAAACTGCTGCTCATCAACAAGGGAGGCTTAGGAGAGTGACTCACCATTTTACTCTTCTTTTTTCTTTTTATTATTGTTTTATCGGCTGTAAAAACCAAATAAAATTGAATCCAACTACCACGCACTGTGAATATTTAGAGTTCCAACTATAATTTAAGTAATGTTTGTAGAGGCAATTTTCTTCTCTGATCACTTTGAAAATCAAAATCAAATTGACTACCATTGGAACATCTTTGTACCAATAGCCTTCGTTTAATGGCAGGAGTATCATTATCTTTGTAAGAACAGAATGAAAGCAAGAATATTATTTTAAGATGAAAATTAACAAATTATGTTTCAACAGGTGTAAGATACTGTCGTATTTTAGAAATAGAGAAGAAAAAAACTTTATTTTGGAATTTATATCTTTTTCATTTTTTCCCAAAGAAAAATGAGTCTGAGAATATATTCCTTTTTTTTTTTTACTTTTTTCAAATATTCAACGAAATTACATTACTATACGTGCTGTTCTTTTTTTTTTCTATTTTTTATTGTTATAATATTTGTTTTTTCAATGGGTTTTTTACAAGTTTTTCAAGTTCTGTCTCTTGCTAAACATAGTGATACACGCAAAATCAAGAAAGACGTTGACATTTTTCTCGTATACATGCCTTTTACAAAACAAATACCATCAAAAAATACGTCAGAATTATATAAAATCACAACTTTACGAGTAATGATAAGGCATCCCATTTCTTAAACAAAAATCTGGTAGATGGCGTGTGTGCTGCGCAACGGAGATACTTACCTAGCGTATAGTCGTCTATAATTTTTATGGCTGACTATATGCGTTACACATATATATAGTGTACAGAAGAATTTGAGTGGTCTACAATATATTCGTGATCTATGACTCAGGATCAGTGCTTCTCTACAGGTCCCCCCACTGCACTGAATGCAATAGTTGGAAAATACAATAATAAATGTGTACAAAAAGAAAAGTAAGAATTATTGCCACTTGGTGCATTATCTTTTGGGTTTTTCTTGTAGGTGGATAGATGAAAATGGAACAAAATACTTCGTTTTTCTATAGTCTGCTTATAATTTCTTCTGGAGTGTTCTCGAATGTTCTATAGATTGAATCGAAAACGTATTGAAGAACACACTCTAAAGTACCGTATAGGAGAAAATCTTACATTTTTAGTGAGGTCAGAAAATTGGGTAATGAGTATTTTATCAGACAATAAGATGCGGACGAAATACAAAATAACAAATAAGGTTTGTCGGACAATAAACAGCCGACATAGGTATAGCCAAAAAATTCAGCTATTTCGTCAGACATCTCACTATATATTTCCACTTTTTGCTCATTTCAGCACCTTTTGGGAGTCTGTGGAGCCTCCGCTGTTCGACCTATGGCACTAAAACTTAGGGTAGTGTTAGAAGTTTGCATAGGCTACACTTTCGTGTTAAAATTTTTGAAATTTATTCACTAGTTTGGGGGGAAAGGGTTCTCAAAGTGTTACAAACTCACTTTGTCATCACGATAATTCCCGTAAATTAAAAGATTTTTGCTTTAAATTTTTATGATAGTTGAAGACTTTAAGGGACTGTTTTGATATTGAATTTCACCGAAATTTGTCAACTGATTTTTGAATGGCAGCCATTACAAAATTTGACACTTTCGGAAAATACACACTTACCGCGGTTGATGAGCGGAAGAGATATTTTAATATAATAAAAAAAAATAAAACAGGTGTTTTAGGGGCATAATTGATTTTTAATGAAAGATTAAGTAAATTAAAGGATATTTCAGCAATATTTTGTAAGAAGTTTTCCTCTCACCATGTGTCTCATGACAGTCATAACACATTTTTTCTTTCGTTTTGAATGTTCCACCTTAGTCCTCGGTCTACTTTAGCCCATACCTTAAGAAAAAATCTGTATCCTCACTCAACCACAACGCATTCCTACTTTTTATATTTTTTGTAAATTCGGGTATTATAATATTTTATGTTGTAGGTGTAGAAGACAGCTTATTAGGTCAATTTGAGGAACACGAGTAAATTTACAGATTCGGTCTACATGTGGTATGTAAATATTATTATCAAAAATATTACTTCAAAGTCTTTGCTATTTTCAAACAATTTGAAGTCTGACCAAAAAGCAAAAAAAAAAAAAATGTTTTCTGAAATTATGTATCGTAAAAAGTTTCCTCGAAATTTTGTTCAAATCCTTCCAGAATTTTTGAATCAATAATAGAGCAATCGCATTTCTAAGTAGGTATTCTTATTTTGTAAGAATTTCTGTAAATTTCGACACAAAAAAGATGACTTGACACGAGATGAAACATTACACTAACAGTGATGAACTAATTGTAAATACCGAGAATAACTGAGGGTACCTAATTGTCTTAAAAATAAATCTTTCAATTAGCTTATCAAAGAGCTGAGTATGTATGTGAACCCGACTCTAATATATTACGTCTCGAGAATTATAAATAAAATGTTAATTGCTATTTGCTATCACACAGAGTTGTGAATTAATTGGATTTTATGAACGGTTTTTCATTTCATTACTTTTAATTCCATAAAATAAGCAAAATTTTTATGCTGCCTGTGTTGCACACGAGTAATTTTTGCAACGTAGGTACGTAATTTTCACAAATGTATTGATAAAACTTAAAAATAAAGCGAGACATTCCTGAGAAATTCTAACATTCCTATATTTCTGGGTCAGCAAAGGTTCCAGTTTTTATTTATATACTGTGTCATACTTCCATTTTTAATTTGGAATAAAATTTTATTTTCAATGCAGTGGTAAAAATAAAAGTGTGAAGGCGAAAATGTGAAGGTAGCTGACAGGGTGCAAACTTATGGGCGAATTTAGATGCGCAGTATAGAAAAAAGAGAGTAGATGGTGCGCATGGCCTAAGAGAATCTTTTATTTTCAGAATTTATTATGTAATACTCGAATACATCATTGGAAGTGTTTTTTGAAACGTTGAATTTGATGTCAATTTTATCATTGGACCCATTCTTATACCCTCATTTGGCTCAGAAAGGGGACAATTTTTTACTGTCAGATTCTATTGCATAATACATCATTGGACGTGTTTTTTAAGGGGCTGGATTCGAATTTGGTGTTAATTTTATCATTAGACGCATTCTTAGACCCCCATTTGGCCCAAAAAGTGGAGAATTTTTTATTTTCAGATTTTATAGTGTAATATATCATCGAACGTGTTTTTTGAGGCGTTGAATTCGAATTTGATGTTAATTTTATTATTAGACTCTTTCTTAGACCCTCATTTTACCCAAAAAATGAGAATGTTTTATTTTAAGATTTTATTCCATATAATGGCGGAAATTCTAAGTTGTCTGATTCCATATTTTTTTATTTTTTACTAACTGTTCAGCCTGTCTTTGCCAGCGGTGCGAAAGTCAACATTATTTTTAATGGAAATTATGAGGAAACACCAATGCAACAGAACTTACAGAACTCATCTGTACAAAACGTAGAAATACAAAAAAAAAATCAACTTTGCAAAACACATTATTTATGCACTAGATTATGATAAAAAAAAACAACAAAATGTGCGATATACGATGACCATTGGAAGCAAAATTACTTATTTTAAGCATTGTTTATTTAATTTATAGCTATAGTTTGTACAAAATAAGAACAACCTTATGTCACAGAGATGTTCATATTTCACAGCTTTATATGAAGTTGAAAAACATCATTGTAAACAACAGTTTTGGATGTTAACCATTGTTAAACGCTGAAAATCTTCTTATTTTTCTTTCTTCGGATCCATTTAATTTTTTGTTCTTACTTCATTATTATTTGGAACAGACTATAGCTCATCATGGCCCCTTTTTCGAGAAATCCGAGGTCAAGGAATGAGTCAAATGAGAAAATGAACAACAAAATTGTACTCGTCATCTCAAAAAATATATGTGACGATATATTATGCAAAGAAATCTGAAAAGTTGAAATTGGCTTTTTTCTAAAATCCTTAGGAAGTTGATGAATGAGTCCAATGGCAAAATGAACATCAAAATCGAACTCAGTTCCTTAAAATACATATTTGGTCTAGTAGCACGTAACAAAATGTGAAAATTTAAAATAGACCAATTTTTAGATCCCTCTGAACACTAAATTCGAACCCAGCACCTCAAAACACATATGTACCATACCATAAAATGTAGAAAGTCTAAATTATCCATTTTTTAGGACTCCCTGAGAGTTAAAAAATGATTGAAATGAAAAAATAAACCCCAAATTTAAACCCATCACATCAAAAAACATATCTGTAGATATATCGCGTAATGAAACGTTGAAAGTCAAATTCGACCCCTTTTTAGAGCAACCAGGGGTCAAAGAATGGGTCAAATGAAAAAATGAACATCAAATTCCAATTCAGAGGTTCAAAATACGTACCGAAAATTTATTAGATATTACTAGCTGTCAAACCTGGCGTTGCTCAGTAACGGTGTATAAATTTTTAGTATTCCTAATCTATAAACGTTATGCAACTATTTTGACATATTTTTTGTTTCATTTTCATGACTCCTAATACCTGAAGGTTATGCAACTGCTTTGACATAATTTTTGTTTTTGCTCTATTGCTTCCCCTCAAGAAAAGCCGCTACTACAAAATTCTGTTATTAATACCACCATAACTCTGAGTGCTGGAGAGCGAGTGGTTTTGGAGAAAAGTGGGCACACACAAACAGACACTTTGCTTTTTATATATCTAATTGATTGATTGATTGATTGATTGACTGATTGATGATTATATGAATACGCATAATGTTAGTCGTAGAATTTCCATACACAGTGGGTTTACAAAGTGCAAAAAAATGAGATGTTTACCCATATCTAGAACAATTTTTCTTTTTCAGTATAAAAAAATAAAATGAATCTGGGAATTGTAACTAAATTTTATCCTTCTACTTCAACGGGAAGTATGAGAAATATGCCCAGATGAAATAAAGTTGTTTTTGAATTTTGTGTAAGAGAAGATAGGACAGGATTAGGCTATTTTTAAAATTAATAATTTGCCCAATAAGCCTATGTGAGTTAGGCTAATCAAATATGATTTCAATTTACCAAGAATTATTAGACAGACAGAAAGATAGACAGACAGACAGACACAAAAACACAGCCACAGACACACACACACACACACACACATACTGACGGAATGGGACAACTGCAGACCTGATATGTACATGTACCAATAGCGGACCTAAATTACAGCCAAAACTAAAAGGGGTAGAAAAAAATTTTTTTTTTAAATCATTATTCATTCCCAACTGAAAAAAGCCGCTGACCTTGATTTAGTGAAAAATCATAATTGAGGAAGTATGTATTTGGACATGCCAACAGCAGACCTTGTATGTTTATCACATTTTCTCATGTTGTGGAAGTTTAACGGACTCAAATTGTGTATTCTGTGATTCTTGCCAGAAGAAGAGCAGACATTTTTACACACTGAAATACAGTGCCATGGAACAAGAGCGGACTTTTTTGAGATGTTGCCAAGCATTACAGTTTGTTGATGTTTGGATTGGAAAGCTACAACTACTAAAAATCTTGACTATTATTTTTTCTATTGCTATTACCTGTTATTGGTAAACCACCGCTCTGTAACAAATCTTTTCTTTATCATTTCTTTTTTTTCTTTTTTCTATTCAGTAATTCTCTGTTTTATTATAATTCCTTGTTAAGATAGGTGTATTATTTTATTTCTTACAAGATATTGTACAGCTATTTAATTCATCTGCTATTTTAGAAAAAAAGAATAGATTCAACAAATAGGCCTATAATATGTTTATTTTAAATGACAATACTACGTTTTCAGGGGTGATGAATTTGAATCTGAATCCACTCTTTTCAATGGCCTCCTCTATAATCGAAGCACATAGAGCACCAAGTACATATTTGATGAAAAAATTTCCATAAAATCTTATACCTTCGTATTATATCAATGGACAAAACCTTTAAAATGGAATCCAAAAAATGTCACTCACCACTATGTTGATCATCCTAAACAAATATGCACTGCGTGACTCTGAATTAGTTTTTCACATGTACGGTATTATTTTAGTCAATAGACAATCAGCTTTATCACAAAAATAGTTCTATGAATAAATTAATCTTTTACACCAAATTTTCTGTCTCGAATGTTATAAAAACATGTTTCTGGATAATTCATTGACGAGCTATGAAATGAGGAAAGAAAATAGTTCCACGTAGGCTCATATAATTGTGAAAAAATTTCAAATGTAGAGTGATGTTAAAAAATGGTTTGGAAGGCAGGCAAAAAAGCAGATGGTTTATTATTGGAAGATGAAGATGGGTTAAAATTTTTAAGCGAAGAAATAGTTTTGGTTTTGAGTTGACCCAGTGGGGTAAAGGACTGTCAACATACCTCGCATTCAGGAGGGCCTAAAGCAGAAGAGACCCTTGTTAATGTCAAGAAATAATAGAAGAAAGAAGGGTAGTAAACAAATGGAACCCCAAAATTTTTGCAGGGGCACCGAATCTTGTGTTACACTATTGAGTTGATACCACTATATATGAGCCTGTTACAGACACTTTTGTATGTGCTACATACTTGCCTATTTCTACCATCTATTATATTTTATAACTTTAACTTAGAGGAACTATGCATCAGCACGTTAATTTAATAATTTATACTTTCATCCAAAACTAGTTTAGTAATTGCACAAAACTTAGTTTTATGAAATTTATATTTTAAATAAGAACCAATTTAAAAAAAAAAATTATAATTTTTTAGTTTTTCACCAAAGAATTCTTCTTATAAATAGGTATGAAAGAACCGAAGAATCAATCTCATCCTGCTTGTCACCACTGTAAATGTGGAAAATGTGTCTCCATAATCCGTTTTTCAGAGATATCACCCCATTATTGATTTTATTGTGAAAATCACTCCTTAAGAAAATATTCAACTAATAGAAAAACATATTTCCAACCAATTCTTTTTGGATCACAGGTGGAAAAATAAATGTAGGTAGTTCTATATAAAAATTAAGTGTAAATTTGGAGTCAGTGCTTTAAAACATATAATCGACGATGGATCACTTAATTTTTTAAGAAAAAATCATGCCAACCCTTTTTTTAGTGTAACAGGAGGCCTATAATAAGTACTTAAATCTAAAAATGAACTAAAAATTTGAACCAAGTACCTCAAATTGTAATGGATAATGTATTACTCAATTTTCAATGAAAAAATACCCTGACCTCCTACTTATCAAAATTTGGAATCTGATCTGAAAAAATTGAAATTTCTAAATAATAAACGTGTGACAATGATTCAAATCCTGGTAGAGGAACAGATTTTTTTTTAATAGGTACATCAAAATTTGAAAATCGGGCTTAGTCACAATGTTGGACTTAACCTGAAGTATTTATTTGAAAATTTTGATAAATTTTGATTTGGTTATCTATGAAAAATGGCGTCATCAAAAAAGTTGTTCTGTGAGAGTGTATATAAGGAAGCTTTGTTCGACATTGCCTTGTTTGCTTCAACTTTAGATTTTATCAACCATTTTTCTGATCTGATTTTTGTTACAAAAATAATTTTTAGGGGGTGATAAAATCATAATTATAGATTTATAAATTTTAAGGGCAGTGTGAGAAAATTGAGAGGCATCCTGGTGATTGGTAGGGAGTTGATGATGAATGTGAGAGGCCTCCAAAATAGGAGAAATGATTGACATTGATATATCTTATGGTTAGGGGTTAATCCTGAATTTTTTTTATCCAATTTTTTCATTATGAAGTAGATTGTTACGCAAGGGTAATGATGTCATAGTTATGGATTTTAAAATTTTAAGGGTTTGATGAAGAGTTTGATGGGCATCCTGGTAATGGCCGGAAGGTGATGAGGAGCTCAACATATACCCTGGTGAAGGAGAGTGACAGTGAGTGCATGGTGATGAAGTAATAATTTTACACATAGAAATTTTGTTAACAAGATGAGAGGTTTCAAGGGCATCTTAGGGATGGAAATGGCGAAGCCAGAGGTTTGAGATATCACTTGTAAGGGTCAATGATAAGGGGCACCTGTAGGAGATGATAACTTAAGGATAGGATGAGTGATTTGAGACAAATCCATGAACTAGTACCTTTCCTATAATGGATAAGATTTTTAGTAAAATGGCTAAATGGAATTACCTAGAACCTTACTTCTCATTTTCAAAACTATTTGTCCTATATCTCACCCATTATTTGTGACAACAATTTTTTCATGTTGTTTGAGTTGGAAGGGCTAACTTGTTCTTAAAGCTTTTATTATTCTAACCAGAAAACAAATAATTAAGAAAAAATTGAAATATTGAGGATGATGAATGTAGCAAAATATGTTATCTTTCAAAAAGACACAATTTCTTTAATACCTGTATTAGTTGGTTATCATAATATTCGAGTTGTTGGTCATTTTAGCTTCAATCTTCTCACCTTTTCATAAAATAATAATGATCTCCTATTTTTTGTTAAAATTTAGACTTATTTTATTTTGTTTTTTGGCTACGTGACTAAAATTTTCTGTTCTTCCTCTCAATTTGTTTCACAAATTCTTTTTCTTCATAGGTGATCCAAAAAATAAGCTATTTCATTCACTTGAAAAAGTTATAAGAAAAAACTCGTCAAATATCTTATTGAAAATTAAAATTTTCACCTATCGTCTATTCCATTTCCATGTTAATATTCTTTTACAGCCCCAGTTTTTTATATACGCAATTATTCATTTTTCAGAATTCATAAAAAAATTATAAAGCAGAACTGAAAACTAACTTTCAACAAACTTGGTCCAGAAACCAAAAATTTAGGTGAAAACTTGCTAATTTGATTATCTACGGCAATTAGTTTTTTTGAGTTTTCATTTGTCATAACTTACGCAATGCAGCTTAAGTAAAATTGAGAACTGACTTTCAAAAAAACAGGTTTTAAACTAAATCAGTCAGTGAAAACTTTCAAACTTTATTACAGTTCTTGATTTTTTATGTTTTAATTTCTTTGGACTGTACCTAAAGTATAACTGAGAACTAAATTTCAAGATAATAAGTATGGAACTAAAACTTTCAAACTTTATTATAGCTCTTACTTACTTTAATTCTCACTTCTCAGAACTGACACAAAAGCTATAAAGTAGAACAAAAAACTAACTTACAAAAAGAACAGGTCAAAAACTAAAACTTTTAAATGTTATAGTGAATTATTTCAAAATTAATTAAAAGTTTCAGTTAATCGAAATTTCCCATCTCAGAACTGACATTGAACTAAATGTTTAAAACCACTGAGTAAAACTTTGATCTAACTTTAAAAATAATAGATTTAGATCCGAAATTTTTGATTTTTAATTACAACTCTCAGAGTGAAACTGTTGATACAAAACTATACAGAAACCATCAAATGATAGGCACTTTTCATTTAAGACAATTTACAGAGAAATTGAGCCCAAAAATTGAGTTTGATTACTAATTATGTTATAACTTATAACAACTTGTAGAAGAAAGAAAAAAGATAGAAGTAAATTTGTAACTAAAAATTACTCACCCCAAGGTGAGTCGCAACTGAATTAAAAAACATGAAAAATACAATACATGGTATATCCTAGCTACGAAACTTTAAAATCAGCTGAATAGCACATCAAAAAGTTCTTAATACTGATTTTTTAATACTTATATAAGAGGGTAAATATGAAAAAAGTTTGACGCCTATAGGTTCAGTAATTTCTTATAAAACTGGAAATCAAAAAATTCCTGGAAATGTCGTTCTTAAAGGATTTTAAGATAATGACGATAAGATTGGATTTAAATTTTCACAATAGATTCTACTTATGTTGATGCAAGTCTGATAGAAGTCCAGTGCTTATTTATTTAGCAGTTTTTGAGAAAACTCGAAAAAAATTACTGCCAGTCGCAGTTTTTTAAACTGATATCATCTTCCCTCTAAATAAGGAATTTGCAAAATTCCCTTGGAAATAAGGTCATTAACACAAATTCCAATTTGTCCCTGATGGGTGGCTGAGGACATGAAACTGAATTCCTACCATTAAATGTCAAGTATATTCCATGTTAACTTTTAAGAAAATACTGAGAGTAAAGGTGTGCTACTTTCGAATAACTTATAAATTTACTTATATCAATTTAGAATTAAGTATAGTAAATTTCTTGGTGTTTATATTTTTATAAGAAAATTTTTGTCATCCTAAAATTGACAAACTCATGACCGGGCTGTGATCTTAGCAAGGACAACACCCTTAGGTCACCAAATTATTGAAATATTGTATTTTTAAATATATGGAACATCTTTATTTTCAGTCCAAAATTGAGGAATTCCTAAATACTGGTTATTTTCTCAGTCAATATTGAACATTTAAAAAAAATAAATTTTGTCAGAAAACCAACGTCACCGTGAGAATTTTGCCAATATTTCTTGTAGAACTTTTACTTTTCATTTTTTTCAAATCTCAACTCTTTTCTTTTGGGGGGAGGAAGGATACCAATGACTATACTACTGTCAATTCGTAACAAATGTACAGTAGGTAAGTTAGTTTCTGTTAGAAAATCTTCTAGGGCCCCAAAAAAAAGTTTTTTAAATAAAAAATGAAGCTCCCTTCAAAAGCAGATCTAAATTCCAAAAAAAATTAAATTGACCCTTTTAAAAATTCTCCAGATCTATCAACTTTCATAATCCACCCTTTTTTGTTGACATGAAGGATATTATGAATTTCCCTGAAGTTTACTGAAAGTTTTTCAACTAATTGCCTACGTCAATAATAAATTCTGATAAAACTGGTGAGAAAATTTTGGAAAAGATTACTTTTCTTCTTTTAGTACATTTAGATCTATTTTTGAAGTCGATTCTATTTTTTCTTCAAAAAATTTTCTCATTTTAATCCTTTTTAGTTTCATTCTCACATTGAAACAAAATTTTTAAAGATACAAGAGGAGCTACTCAAAAAATAATCGATTGATTCCTTTTGAAATAGGCTTACCTACTGTAATCCTACTGTTATCAAAGTGTAATATTTTTTTTATAAAAGTCTCAGAGGCCTCAATTTTTAGTAAAATGTGAACAGTAATTATTGATCACAAAATGCTTTCATTCCTTCAATCATTAGCTTTTTTACAACAAAAAAGTTACTCAGCTTCAATTATATGCATAAGGCACTTTTATATTTGTTCACGGAGGTTTTCTTTCTTGGATGACAAAAATAAAATTTCATTCCAGTGTAACTAACCACGATTAAATATATGAATAGTCTATTTCTGTCATCAAAAAGAAAAAAAAAAGAAAAAAAAATGAAAAAAATGAAAAAAAGAAAAAAAAAAGAAAAAAGAAAAAAGAAAAGAGGTGCTCATTATTTCATTTAGCTCCATCGCAGTTATCCTTTATAATAGTATCAGACAATTTAACCAGTTTAGAAAAAAAAAACTATTTCTTTTCATTTAGTCCACAAATAACCGAAAATCAAAAAGGTCTTCCCTTTATATTATTTTATTGCCCGGTAATCATGTAGGCAAGTAGTCAGGTAGTAGGTTTGTGAAATAACAAACACCGGTACATTCGATGTATTTGGCAACAAAGCTAAAAAGTGTCCGCTGTTATTCCCTGAGAAGATCAAGTGCGTGTGTCCGCCATTGGTACGGTGAATTTCTAAAAACACATCCGATGAAAACACACTCGAACAATTTTCTAAAACTGTGTGTTTTCTCACCACCACATGCGATGTCCGGACGTGACCTAAGGGGGAGTTTTTATAATTTTTATCGTTGAAGGAGACATCAAAGAGTTCAATAAAAGCCCCAAAACGAATAGCGGACCTGAGTGTGTCCGCTGTTCGTTTTAGGTCTGTTATTGTACGGTGTGTAGACACATGCAAGTCCGCTGTTCGCATACTCTACAAACACACACACACAGACACACATCCACACACACACACACACACATACACACACACACACACAAAAGGACGCATGGATGTCCGTTTACAAATTTTTGTATTTTAATTTTCAAGTTTTTGTATTTGTATGAGCTAATTTATTCACTTATTCTAAGAAACAATATTTTACTGCATCATCACAAATATTAAAATGGATTAACATAAGAAATAGTACGTAAACTTTATTTCATGGGAAATTTGAGAAGGAACATTTGAACTGCTAACCAATAACATTTCCGTATTGATAATCAAGGATTAATGATAGAATTATGAAAAGTACATTGATATTTTGGAATTTGAAAAATTAAATTTATTATTACTTTGTAGTAAATAAGAAAGACATCACGTCATAAAAAAATTAAGAAAATTACGCATTATGAGAACTAAGGTAGCTGGAAATATGGAGTTTGTTTTTATCAGCAGTCAGCATATTGGGGCCAGTCGTATTCTCACTGAGAAGGATATATATATATATTTTACACGTTTCGTTCAATTTCAGTGAGCAGAGTGTTCCCAAAATGCGAACAAAAAATTGGTTTTTCTCCCATATCTCGGTCCCATTTATTTTTGGAGAGATGAAAAATAAAAAGTGTCTGGAAATTGTAATTACAAACCCTCATGCCAAATTTCAATTCTGTATCTAAATGGGAAGTACCTAAAATAAGCCCGGTCGGAAATCCGGACGTTTTTGAATTTTATATCAGAGATGTGACACCAGCACTAAACAAATTTCTTTCACTGCTCCGATGGTTTTTCGTTCGCATACCACAAATAGACAGGACTCTCTTTGCTGACTCAAGAATTGGAACAACTTTACAATACAAAGACTACACCGATAATTATTCGACATTCTCGTTACTAACGCTTATGATTTGATTTTTGTAAGCTTTTATTCTACTCACTACTGTGATTTTAAAATATACCAATACTGCAGCCAACGTTTCTAACAAAAAAATATTTATTTTGCATGAAGTTAAAGCAAAAAAAATAAAATAAAAGCTTATCTTTTGAAAATTCGTTTTTAATATAAACTTATTAATCTATAGCACGCAAATACTGTTCATATCAGCATTCATTACAAAACATCTCTATTTCTATCTTCGCTCATCGAAATGGAACGAAGACATAAATAAATTTTTCTGATTGTGAGATGTTCCAAATTCTCAAACGATGTTGTATGAACAATTCAAAAACAAATGAAAGAGAAATACAATATGGCTATACACTAAAATAACTGACAATGATTTGAGTTGTCTAAACTAGTGATGTTAAAAGTTTCGATATTTATCATATTTTATACATTCAAAATAAAAAACATAAATAAATAAGTAAATAAAAATACAAAAAAGTGCGCCAGGCCACCAGCAGACAGAACAGATTATGAAAGTATATTCTTCTTAATATTTAATAATTATCATGGTTGATGGCTTGATACGAGGAATGGCGGAACAGGGAAGAGAGATATTTCTATTTTATCAAGAAAACAAATTATGGATTTTTGATACGATATTGTATCGATACGTATCGATACATGTGGTCAAAATATCGATACGTATCCATACTCAAAAATGCTTCGATATTACATCACTAGTCTAAACTATTCACTTATTTGTGGAAAATGTTTATTTTGTAAGTTGAAAATATATTTCTATGACATAGGTATTTATTAATTTTTACAACATAGCGTAGGTTAACGGCTATAAATAACTCTCATATATAATTATTCAGCATACATTTCTATAATTATTAATATGATAAGATCACAGCACCTCTGCACCTATTTCTCCATTTTGCGTTAGAATGGGTGGACAGATTTTTGTAAGAAAGGTATCAATGAAAATGGTTTTATACGCATAATGCTAGAATGCCATTAATATTTTCTAAAATTAGGATATGGGAGTAAAAATTAGGGGTAAAAAAGTAGAAGCATGATCAGACTGATGACCCCAGAATATAGATGGATGCTGGACGATTCAACAGCTACAAATTATTCATACAGACACATGTGCTTTTTTTTCTTTAATTTTCGAACATAAATCATTTTTTGGTTGTGCAAAATTCAGATGGCAGCAATTCCTACACTTTTGTAGCGTTATTCTCAAGCATAGAAAAATAATTACAAAATTTGGGATTGATATAAAATAAAAATGTGTTTTTCGGATTACTTCTGAATAAATTTTGTATATTAACTTTATTTTTAGTTCGAAATATCTAAAAATAAGTATTTATTGTAGAATAAATTTTGAAAAAATTACTGAATGTAGTTATTCCAAAATATTAGAAAATATGTAGTGTGGAAACTGCCATACCTTGCTCAATACAAAATACATTTGCCAGTTATAGTCGTTATAGTCGATAGAGAGATGGCAATGTGGTTAAGTTCACCACTTTTAGCTGGAAAATTTGTACGTCCCAGGTTTGATTTCCCAAACCGACAAAACCTAGATACCTATAAGTACCTATTTATTTAGAAAATATATATATTCCAATGCCAATCAACTCAGAAAAACTTAAATAAAACATGATGATCTTTTTTTTTTTACAAGTTAAAAGAAAAAGGCAGTATAGTGGAATCTGCTTATTGGGGACACTTGTTTAAGGGGACAAATCAGGAGCTGTAATAGGAATGCGCACAATGACTATTTCATCAAAATTTTATCTTAAAGAAAGCATACCTACACATAAACATAATTATAAGGAACATGGCCAGCATCTCCCCTTTTTTCATGCGGTTCAGAACCTTTTTTCAAATTTGTAGGTAGATAAATAGTTTTACTTTCTATCTGAGTATACAGAATAAAGGAGGGGGGTATAAAAATTGAAGAGTATTGTAGGTATGCTGAAGTTGAAATTTTTCTCGTGTGCTGCTGACACAAACAGTTCTCAGTCTGTTCATTGCACTACAGTTAACACTGGCCATAAATTGTGGAAAGCGTACAACCTTAAAAATGTCCCACTATTGGATGCAAGTACAGTAAGATTGCATGAAAAGTTTTGTTGTTCAGTTTTGTCAATATGAATCTATACCTATTGCAAAGGGTTGAATGTCACAACTATGAGAAAATTTCATTATAGTTTTTCCAAATCACGGTCCACAGACTCCAATAACATCTTCCCTCAAAAATTTATTTATATATAAGTGAGATACCTGTAGCAAAATTTGTGAACAAACTGTAGGGTGTATTTCTTTATAGATGGGAGCAAATTTTGGCATTTGTTTGATTATGGTCAGGTTCAAAGATAGACCAAATCTGACATTATTTTTTAAATGGCGGCTATTTGATTTGACATTTGTTGATAATGGGAGTAGGGCGTAATTATTCATGGATTGGGACAAAATTTGACATGTGCATGCTTTGGCCATCTATATCTCAGAGGAGTTCAGAGATAGGCCAAATTGGTCCATTAGTTTCCCAAATTATGGCTTTTGAAGTTTTTATCTAGTAGGTACTGAGGCATCCAAAATCAATTCCTGCCATAGTCGCCATATTTTATGAGGCATACGAAATCAATTCCTGTCACGTGTCATAAAGTCAACCTTTAATGTATAGTGGTGTTTAAATGCTAATGACGTCACAATGTCTTAAAGTTAGGGCATCATGCAGCCAAAACACTGAATCGAGGGGTCTTGAATTGTGTTTTCAAGACATTTTATTTTTTTGACTTTGACTATGTCCTACGGCTGAATTCTTCTTGACTGGAATTAAACTTCTTCTGACACGGCAAAACGCAGCTTACATTTGTCTTCATACCTCAGCAAATTAATATGACGAATCAGCAATAAGCTAAGTTGTGCGGATAGAAGAGCCTAACAAAGTTTCGATCCATACAAGGTTCGAAACCTACAAAAACAAACAGCAGAATTATTTTGTCAAAGACTATAATTACAAAAGAACCATAGTGTCAACAAAGCGGAACAAAGCGAAGTGTGTAGCAGAAAAATAAAAAGTTAAAAAAAAAGCTATGGCAGACAACAAGTAGGGGAAACCATCAGAAAGCTGTTGTGTCTTCACCTAATTGTGTGTCTTCACGAGTGATGGTTTTGTTGTGTAAAAGACTCCTAATATGAAACTTTAGGTCTCGGAGCTTTTAGTTGAAAGTGAGGATGAGGTGAGAAAATTACTAACATAGATGGTGTCAAATCCACTATGCACAAAGAGAAGGCTTGACGCGGCCTTTAAATGACAGAGCAAGGCAGTCATCTTGAACCAAGCTTGTCTTAAAGTTGTCTTCAACACACCAAATTTCCCTCCTAGCAGATGCCAGGAACTCCATCTGATCGTATTGTCGACTGATATCTTCACCTCGTAGGTGTTTTTAAAAGATCGACTTGAAGTGCGATGTACAACTGGCGAAACTAGAAATGACTTGTGTGTCGTCACTACTGATCCTTCATGATGAAAGAACATCTCTAGTTTGCCTTTGTCTTCAACTGAACCTATCTGGAGTACCAACTACCATCCTAGTTGTCTTCAAGGTAGATCAGATTGAATCATATTCTGCATCACGAAGGTGGTACACATATTAAATTGCCTAACGTGAGGACTTAAACGTATGACTTGTGACTTGGATCTGCTACTATCCGCCTACACAAGAAGGACTCATTTGCAAAGACAAACCCAGTACCGGGTGTCGCCAGTGCAAAGAAGAGAGTGAGTGATTTAAAAATTAGAATTCGTCTTTACAAATCAGCTCTTTTTGTTAAGGAAATTTCCCCACTTATTGTCTGCTTAATTGCCTTCAAACATGCGATGTCGATAATAAAAAGCGAGAGGAATTACCAAATGTCTACAGCCAATAAAATTACAGATAGTAAAATATATATATACGTCGACATTTAATAGGCAAAAAGCGCACGTGGATGACTGATAAAACAAAATATAATAAAATATATTAAATGACTGCAAACCGCAAGCAAAGTGTGGAAAGACTGGAGATAAAGCAAAAAGGTTGGCTGCATTCATGTCCGTCGATGGGTTTTTACTTCTATTCAATTCGTCTTCATCTAATATATATCTCATGGCGCCAGTTTGTCGGATCGAACCAAATTATTGTCGGAAATTGTCTGAATTTGGAAAAGTCGTTACTGAAATAAAATGCATTATAATTGCCTGAAAGAGAATCAGATTTTATTTCTGTCTTCACGTCTTCATCTGAATACGAGTTTGAATTCGGATAATATAATGTCCGAATTCGAATTTTGTCTCTCGAAAAATTGTCTTAAATTGTGACGTCATTATTTCGTCTTATTTTTGTCGAAAATAATTTTTATTTTAAGGTCCAGATCTTGGACTTCTCAGTACATATTTCTTCAAACCTATATAATGAATGCAACCCGCAACACACAATTTGAAATTCTGTTTATTCTCGGCAAAATCTACCTTTCTGACTGACTTTAATCGAATCGCTTTCCCCGCGTTCTTCGTGTGCTATTCTTACAAATGTTTGTGCCCTTTCCTAATTTACCAAAATCAGAAAAGTCCCTAAGTAAAACATTAAAACTTAAGGAAATCAGACTGCTCCTTAGGATCAGCATATTGGTTTATTGAAACAAGGCAGTCGATAAATACGAGCAAATTGCTCTTAAACTCTCTGATTTAATTGATGATAATCACGGTTCAGTTTACCAGGGTTAGTTTTTCTCATTCTCTGTCATTGTTCTGCCTGCCTTTCATGTTTTATATTTTTGACAGTCCCATACTGATAATTAGGGCAAGAATGAAAACAGAATCAACGGCAAGTAAATGCATATTCTAATACATATTATTACGGGTACATAATACATAGTCAAATTAAACGATCCTCTTTCACCAAATTAGAATCAAAACTAATTGCAATGCTGAAAAATATGCAAGCTAAGGAAAATAATTCAAAACGTTTGTTGTATGACGTCAGCTGGTAAAAGTGAATTTTAGACTTAATATTTTTCTCCCAGCAATTGCGGATTTAAGGAGTTTTTTGAGGATATACCGGAGTTTGTAGAAAATAAATAGGATTTTTCGGAGGATAAATACGATTGGGCGGAGTATACGATACAGTTTGCTGATAAAATGCAGGCGGATAAACATTATTGGCAATTGCTTTATTCTGTTGATCGGATGTACCATTAGGTGACACGCCTGTCATTAATTCTTCTTGCAGTTGTTTATAATAACTATAAACGAGAATTGTGAAGTATAAATGTAAGGCTATAATAATCATTAAACCCAAGATTAAAATGTAAACTGCTGTCTCAATTGCTTCTGTTATTTTTTCGGAATCAGCATGATTATGCATGTTCGGAGGGTCCGTACTTGTAGTAAAGTGATCGATTATCTGAAGTTGCAAGGCATACCCCACGCATATCAATAATACGAATAACGCTAAGAGAATCAATTCCACCACGGAAACGATGATGTATGGTAACATGAAAGAAGGTCGTCTCTGAAAAATGAGAAATTAAATTATACAATAATTAAATACAGCATAATATATATCTGCATGCAGATCAGCGGCTCTCAATTGGTGTGGCCAGCATGAAATACGATCAATGAAAATTTCTATTTAATATTTATCTTTTACATGAAAAAAAAAAAGTTTTTGTCCACCTCGGATGCTTCTTTTTATTTTTTCAGTACCTATACAGGGTATTCCTTAAGTAGTTACCTACCACTAATTCAGCTGATGGTTAGGCAACTTAAGTACAATTATGTGAGAATAGTTGCATACCTCACCAAAGACTAGTTTTTTTTTTTTTGGGGGAGGGGTCAAGTAGAATGAGAGTACTCAAATTAAATTACAAGTATTTATGATTTTTCAATTATAGAATACGTGTATGTGAGTGAATTTCATTGTATTTGGTATCAAAACAAAGAGTGCACGTTGGCAAACAAAATGAACTAAAACAATAACACTTCCGATAATTAAGAAGGGAAAGAATTGGCTTTAAAAGTGAAAAAATCCCGCAAAAATTCATATTAAATTACATTTTTGAAAATATTTCCAAAAAAACCTTAATGAATTGTGAAATATTATGAAAGAAAAATTTAGAAAGAAGTGCTCTTTCAAAAAAGTTCTATATTCTTTTGCTATATATGGTTTAGTTTTCTTGTTATTTCAGATAAAAGAGAAAAATTGCCATAATTTTCTTGTTATTTTGTATAAGAAAAAATTTCCTGAACAAAAAAACATAAAAATTGGGATAATTTTTCTCTTTCATCTGAAATTATAAGAAAACTAAGTCAGATAGAGCAAAAAACTATTGAACGTTTTTGGAAGAGCACACGTCTTTTTCTACATTCTTCCTTTATAATATTTCAGGGTTCACTGAGGTTTTTCTGTCATATTTAGGTAGACGAACACATTTTCCAACCCAAATATTTTGTAACAAGTAACGGCAAATATTTCTAATAAATATTCACCATTATCTCCGAATATTAACCTCATTATTGGCAGCTAGCAAATATCCAGGCAAGCAATAAGTCAGCTTATCTGTCAGCCCAATAAAGGTATATACTGCAGGCACACTTTTGGAATATGTAAACAATATAGGCACTAAAAGATGTGACTAGGAAATTCGAATTACACCAGGCCTTCAGTTGCCATTCTTTCGAGCTACCGTACAAAAGTAGTCTGTCTGAGCCTGAACAGTCTAAGATGTGATAGACGTTGCAAGTTAGTAGTCCACCCCAGTAGAGGCAGGACAGGTAGGAAATAAGATTATAATATAAGAAAGTTCTAAGTATAAGTGATAGATATTGTAACGTAATAATTGTGACGCATTTGATTCAAATAAAAAGTAGATAAAGTGATTCTACTTATTTTGTATTGTCTCTACATATTCCAGGCTAGAGACGTAACAGAGGTGTTTTGGGAAATATTTTATAAAATTTAATTTAATATGCGTTTTTTGGGGGATTTTCCCACTTTTAAAGCCAATTTCTCTCTTCCTAATCATGGAAACTCTTATTTTTTTAGCTCATGTCGTTTGCCAGAAGGCAAGTTCATTTTGATACCAAATAAAATGAAATCCGCTAACATACCCCCATTCTATATTAATGGAAATATCATAAATACTTGATATACAATTTGAATACTATCACCTGAAAAATAATAAACTTCGATGCGGTATGCAACTATTTTTACATCAATGCATTTGAGTTGCCCTACCATCAGCTGAATTAGGGGTAACTACTTTCTGTAATCTATAGTGCCATTTCCCTCGTGGTTTGAAAATTCAGTTTTTTGCAGATATCTCGCAAAATATCAGTTATCTGACGAGAATGTATGACAAAAATTATTTCTTATGAAAATTTTTTCCATAAATTTCACCTAAAATGCAATGCCACTGTAAGATAGTGATAAAAGTTGCCTCAGATTTCTGAATAGGGCCATAATGTTCATTATAAATGATAAGTGTACAATAAATTCCTCAAACTACTTTCTTTTCAGTTTTGTCTTACAGATTTGCAACTCGTAGTAGTTTTTATGATAACGTTCATGCCAACATATGAAATTATTCTTTATGACCAATTAATAAAAAAAAAGATCAGTTTGCAATTTAAGCTGCCATATATTAATATATACTTTGCTTATACTTTTCACTGTATTTACTAGCATTTTAACACTCTCTAATGGTATTATTGAACTTCACTTTAACATACACTGGGCAGAATTTTATACCTATAAAGCAATAATTAATTTGTGCTGTATATCCATCCGTATATAACTGATATTTTGAAGGATATTTGTAAACAACTAATTTTTGTAGTACATTAAGCCCACTTGGGGTGATGGCATAGGAGGAATTGTGGTGAACTTGCAATATGTTCATTAGTACATCGGCTGAAAGGGATTTGTGTAAAAAAGTTTTGCCTGCAATTTGTTTTAATTCAGACTCTTTGTTTCTTCGATTATTAATGGTGTGACTGTATGCGGAAAGTCTTTGGGTGTGTTGCCAAAGAAAAAAGGTTGAGAACCACCGATATAGATAAGGGTAAGTGGGGTTACTGCTATGTGAAAAATGGCTGACTGTTTGGAAGGAGCAAACGTTTAGTTACAATAGTTCCTGCTATGTATTTTATCAGCTTAAAACTTATTGGGAAAGAATAAATATTATCACTTACCTTTTCAACACCAATCAGAGCAAAAATAACAACCACCAAACAAATAACACCCGATGGCAGCTGACTAATACTCGTGATAGTATCTAGAATAGTATGAAACATCCAGCGTGAATATTTTCACATTAGGTGATGGAGGAAAGTATGAAGGGGTTGTGACGACGAGAAACCTGCAGTAAGCCTGTAGTTTAAACACTTTTAGATACCAGTTAGTTCTGAAGGGGTAGTCCGAAAAAAAAACTTTATGTAAATCATATGAACTATGAGTAAAAGTTATAGCTTCATATATGAAATAACAGTGGAACCCCGTTCATAAGTTCTCACATAAGACGTTTTCCAACGTAATAAACTGTTTTTTCCTGATACCTTGACTTTCTATTATTGCTGAGTGAGATGATATCCCACATAATAAGTTTGTTCAATCGGGTCTGGCCAGGTTTTTCAAAGAATTACAGTCACACTTTTCCAAATTCTGCATCGAGTTTTTAAAAAGTAGGTATTGAATGTTTCATTTTTCTGGGTAGGTATATTGAACGAACCTAATTATTAGTTACAAGCTGTTGCTCCCAACTTCACTTTAGTAGTTTCTGTTTGTATGTGTTTACATTCTTCCATTATTTCAATAACCCTTTTTTGGCCCTGAATGTTTCAAAAATTGTTTCAATTAAAAATTGAACACGATCAAAAAATATATCACGTGATGTATCACTCAATAATATATAAATAAATTAACTTAACCCGGCCCCTTGTTGTATTCCAAAAGGTCCAAGAATTGATTTAATCAAAAATTTAGGCAAAAAATTTGAATTCAGCCTCCTAAAAAAACATATCATATGGTGTATCACCGGATAATATGAAAAAAAGTTATCCTAACGCCTTTTTTGTAGACCCAAATGAAACTTGGCGGGAAAAAACAAAACAGAGGCAGAGAGAAAAATATCTGCCTCACTAACCAGTAGACGTCAAAAAAAGAGAGGCAAAGAAGTTTTTTTAAATTCTTTTTTACTCTTTTTCATTCGTTTCAAGTAACGTTTTGTCCGTTTTTCGTTTTCAGAAATGGTAAAAAGCCCTAACTCTTCCCCCAGGGGAGCTACAGACTTCCACGATGGCTATAAATCTTTCTTGGAATAATAAAATGTTTTCTGGAAAATCTCATGCAAATCCATTGAGTAGTTCTGGAGTGATAGTGTTTCCAAATGTTTTTAGCTCTTATGATATTTTATAATACCTGGAGATGTCAGAATTTTTGTGCTTTTTGATTTGTTTGTCATAAAAATATTTAAAAATGTTGTTTTTAAAATAACTTTTTATATTGAATTTTGAGTTTTTTTCCATTTTTGGTGTACAGGGCCGGAGAGAGAAAATCCGGACCCGGGGCATAATTATTTACAGACCCCCCCCCCAACATGAAAAGGAAAAATCATTAAATATTTCATGAAAAGATTTGTAAGATATTAAAAAAATACAAGATGAAATTAGAAGTTAAAACGTTTAATTGCAAAAAGTCATCAGAAATATTATGGAAAACAATATTAAACAAACAAATGATCGAGAAAATTAATATAAATGCACTTATTACGAAAAAAAAAAAAATGTTTGGAAGTTTTCGCACAATGTTCCCTTTTCTGGCTTTTTTCTCAGCAAATTCCCATATGTTGGAATCAAAATTCAGATATCAGCTAATTTTGATTCAATGGACAAAGTTGCTAAGTTTGTAACTCAATTTTGGGTTGGGAATGATCCGTGAAAATTTTTTATTCGGGCTAATGTGTTTAATTTTTTTTCATTTCATTTTGGTATTGTCGGATATCAAATGTTGAAGGGAATAATTCACGTCTTCTTGATATGACTGCTTTTTTCAATTTTCAGTTAACTACTTAATAAATTTTTTCCTCTACCATCAAATTTCAAGCGCTGTTTTATCCTTTAATTTGGTATAAGCTTTGAAAAATTGAGAGGTCCTTCTGGGCCCTCTCAAAAAGTTCGGGCTCGGGAGAATCCCCCCTTTCTCCCTCTCTGCGGCCCTGTTGGTGTATTAAATTTTTCCCGCGCAATACTTACTTCATTTTTTTTTTCAATGGTCCTTTTAAAAACATTAGTATTAACTGGGTTTCACAGTATATATGGAACCTGATCGAAAAATTAATATAATTAAACTAATATATTCATTTAACTATGAATTTTCCTTTATCACTGGACCATTCTGAAGGTGAATATGATCCTTTTAATATAATGAAATAAAGAATAAAAAATTAGGGAAATAGAAGCCAAGTCACGGGCATTTCGAAGGTGGGTTGCAAAGAAGAACTTAAAAATTGTGAAATCCCTTGCGTTTGTTCATTTTCGCATCTGTGTTCGTAATTTTTTGATTTTCGGAAAATGGAGATACTACCTAATTTTCACTTTTACTTCATCGGTTTTGGGGCGAAATTGCAATAGAGTAGCTCCTCCGTCACGGGGAAATGGTTATTTTATTTCATTTTTTTATTACCTTCTTTTGTTTCTTCAAATAATTAGGGAGGGATAAAGACACTTGTTTAGGTTCTAAAAAAAAAAACGAAGGAAAAAACTGAAAATGAAATTTTTTTCGGAGGCAATTGCCTATAAGGTGCCAAATTTAGGGGTGGTAAATTTTTGAGAATGAATGTAGTATTTAAAATTAATGTTACATTCAAATTCTTAAATACCTATCATCGTCTTAAGGGGCGGGTTCATTTCCCAGGGCAGCTCTAGAGGTGAATCCGCCCCCTGAGAATTTAAACAGAAAAATGATCCATACAAAAATGTTTTCTCTCCATTAATAGGTGGATGCTTTGATGAGAACCTCCAACATAATTCACTATCATTTATTTCGCTTGGCATAGCGAATGCGGAAAATACGACCTTCAATTGGTTTTTTAGTGGGCATCTTCAATGTTGATTTTACTTGAGAAGTAGCTTGATAATGAAACTATTAACCATAAATAATTTTAGTTTTCAGCTGGTAAGGAAAATGAGGCTGATTCTCACCAATTGGCAGATTTTTTTGATTCTTTCTTATTTATTTTTAATTTCTCCGAAAGTTGGCAAATTTTTCATAAAGAAGTTTGCTAAATTCGGAATTTTACTCCCGCTAAACTGCTTCGAAAAGTCACTGGAAAATACTTTTCTAGAATTTTCACCTCTGTACTCATAATTTTTAACACAGGCACATCAAACTTTTCAACTATTTGACTACAGCTCCAAACGTTGGAGCCTGGAGGCGTCATAGTCATTAGTAGAGTACGAGTATGAAGAATCATTAGACGAAATCACGTTTTTTAGTACGTATACGAGCCGTTACTTATACGAAAACAATCTTAGTTTGGAAAGAATAATTCATAAATCTACTAAAAGAAACTGAAAAAATCTTACGTTGATCCGATGGATTCCAAATATGTGCGATACCCTTTACAATTTGACAAATCCAACCAATCTGAAAAAATAAAATACAGCAACAAAACATGAAAATTGTTCAGTATTATAAGTTTTTATTGGAATTAACCTTAAAACTGAATTGCCTGTTTATTTTCAATTAAAATCTCACAAACGAGATAAACGTATAATATAAATATTATTGTGGAGTGAAGCGGGATTGATAGAAGTTGTTAAAGGAATACTGTATTGAACATGTCGTTTAAAAAGATTGAGACAGTGTTTCCATGTCTACAGTGTTGCCACATCTACAGTATTGCCATGTCTACAGAATTGCCACGTCTACAGTGTTGCCACTACTACAGTGTTGCCACATATACAGTGTTGCCACATCTACGGTGTTATCACATCTACATCTTTGGAAATAGATCTAGGTATTTTGACCCAAATTAAAAAATCTACATATTTTTTTCTATGTAAGACTTACTTCGGTGAAATTCATGTATTTCTTGACTTTTCACGTCAGTATTTTCCGAAATATTGAAATTTTTTGAACCGATTTTTGGTATTTAATTTAGATCAGGTTGTATTTTTGTCTCATTATACAAGGTACATCAGCAAAGAATGTGTCCAAAGCAAAACCCCAAGAAGAAAGTTTTCAGGCAAACAAAAAATTTCATATAAAAATTTTCTACACCTTCACAATTTAAGGAGCTAGGATTATTTTTATTTTGATTTTTCGGTATTTTTACATTCAAATAATTTTAAAAAATTGTTATTTTTATATTGTTTAATGATGTATTCTAATGGAATTCGACGATATGAGAAAAAAAAATCTACGAACTTATAACCAATTTCTAACATTGAAGGAGCCACATTTCTAAGTTTTCCTACCAACCTTGTCTCATTTTACAAAAAATGAAAATCATTTGATACATTTTTTCAGCACATAAGTCGCATAAGTTATGTACTCAAAACTTCCTATGCAATTTTACCCCCGACATTTTCTTAATGTATGTGTCAAATAAATTGCATACAATTAACACAAGAAATCAAATTTTACAAAATAATTATCATGGAAATTTCTTTCGTAAGTTCAGAATATGCAACTTATTTGACACATGTGATAAAATACCCAGAGGGATGTATAATTTATCGTTTTCCTACCTTGCAAAATGAGAAAATGTCTATATGAAAGTTCCAAAAGTTCTGAAATTTCAGAATTTAAAAAAAATTATTTAACAATAAAACTTTAAAAATTCGAGGTAGTGTTGCTCCTTCAATTTAGAGCTTTGTTTTCTTATTCCGTTGAGTTCTATCAGAGTAGATCATTGAAAAAATTGAAAGAAATGCCAAAAAACCAAAGTAGAAAGAATTGTACCTTTTTGGTTGTGAAAATAGAAAAAATTTTTATGTGAAATTTTTCATTTGTCTCGAAAAGTTCTGCAAAGAGTTACATTTCAAAAAACCAATACTTTCACTTGATTAGCTTAAATTTTGTTGAAATACGTAAATATACCACAAGTTATCTTAAATGAAACAAGTTTTGATGAAGTTTTGATAAAATTTTTCGGTATTATGTTTCCACTTTCTCACAATTATATACACAGAAAGAACAAAAATGGAAAAAAGTGAATAAGCAATAAAAATATGCACCTATATATATAATATTATAATAGAAATCTTGAAGTGAATCAGTTTTACAGTGGTATTTTTACTCACCAGTTTGAAGTCCCTGCAAAACTATCTGAAAAAAATTTTTTGACCACCCAATCATTAATCAACTTTCTCTCTTATTGGCCTACAGTATCCAAAAAATGTCAAAAAGAGAGGTCTATGAATTTTTTGTTTTAATTTTTTATATTGAAAACTGAGGCTGTAGCGCATTTCTGCGCAATCAGGTAAAAAGCACTGCAGTTGGGCGCTTCCTAGCGGATGTGTTTTAGACAGTAGCACAGTTCCACGCAAAAGGAATTCCTTGAAAGTACAACATGATATGTAGTAATATGTATAAGACTGTGAAATTTACATTTTTATGTTTTTCTGTATAGTACTAGAAAGAGTTTATTTGAGATATCTTTACGAATCATCAAATTCTGAGTAAAATGAGTGATATTTGTGGTAGCGTGTTTTGAATATTTTGGGTATAAAAGCATATTTTAACATATATTATGGCTATTTTAAGAGCATAGTGAAGGATATTTAACTTTCATCTTTTTAGGGCATAAAAATTAAAAAATTTTTTTTCACAAGGAAACGGAAAATTTTTTTTAAAAATTTGTTACACTGAAAATAATAGATGAAAAATGAAGAAGAAACAATTCCTGAGATCTTGAGCCACATTTTTGAAGTTCATGATAAATAGAAATAAAAATGTTTAAAATTATTAAACTTCCATTACTTTTTCAAGTTTGGTAATTTTTTATATTTTAAATCTGCGTTTTCTATTCATCAATTGGTCAGACTGATTTTTCCCTTCGAAATGACACCCGTATTATTAGGGAATATTTTAGAATACAAGTATTCGCCATTTTAAAGAAATTTTTTTAGTTTGAAAAATACAATTATCGTATTCAGTGCAATGGTGGAACCTAGAGTGGAGCTTATGGAAAAGCGTCAATTCTGAGTTGCAGATCACCAATATACAGGTTACTCACTCAAATTCTTCTGTACATTATATACATAAATTTCTACTTTTTGCTCATTTTGGCACTTTTTGGGAGTCTGTGTGGAACTGCATAATAGATAATTTACCTAATATGTGGAACTGCATAATAGGTTATTTACAAACAGCATACAACTATCATGCCTAATAATTGGCAGTTCTACACTCGCACGGAACTGTTGTATCCCCAAAAATGAATGTTAAACATTCAGCTAACAAGGAAAAACAAGTGCAAACAAAAATCTACGAACGTTTCATTTCTCCGTTTAAGTATTTTTCCTCTTTTGATCAGTCAACCTCTGTATTAAGGGCGAACGAATTCAAAAATTTTGTACAAATCAGCATGATTTTTTTAAGCGAGGGGAATCGGTGTATCTGGCTGGCAATAAAATAATGAATGTCCTCAATTCTCAATGCTGTAGGGAAGAAAGTGTAGCAAAAAAGTGTGAAAAAAATAGCCTTTTGATTGAAAGAAAGAAGGTTGAAAAAATAAAACAAAATGGAATACAAACCATTTCTGGCAAACTGTGCACAAATATGTGCATTACATGCCCCCGGGCACTGCTTTGCGGCATTTTAGCTTATGCCAACCCTGGATTCTTGACAACATAGTTGGGTAACACTGTAGAATTTGTTGTTTATGAAAAATAATTTTTTTTCATGTATATGTGTGGTCATGTGAGTAGTGGCGCATGCACATCAAATATGGGGGAGTAATATTGACGAAATAATATTAGTAAAATAATATTAGCGAAATAATGTTGGTAAAATAATATTGGCGAAATAATTTTACGAATTAATTTTGTCGAATAATTTCGGTTGGCTTGTACCTTTATTTTAGTGATGTAATTACACTAATAACTGTGACACAGGGAGAAACAACCTCCAGGAGTAGAGAGGTTTTGAATTTTATTTTATTGTTTTCTTTCGTTTCTTAAAAAATCAAATGACTGTACTTGTTTATTCTTTCGCAAGTACCGAGTAACCTAAAAGTTGTGCAACCCAAACATTCAAACGTAAAAATTTGAAAAAAGATATAGAGAGCTAAAATTTTGCACTCTTGTTGGAGTGGGTTACTCGATTATTCATGCAAAATTTCAGCTATGTATCTATAGTAGTCTAATTTTGAGTAGTTTTTGATTTTTAATTTCAATTTCATATTTGTGGCAAAACAAACTTTAAAAAATTTTAAGTGGCCAGTTTTCCAAAAATTCTGAAACTTGCCACAATAATGGAGGATGATTACCGGATTAAGCAGGTAAAGTTTCACTTCCTTATCTCAGTTTTTTTTCAAGAATTTTCCTAGTGATCTGTAAGCATAAAAACCAAATCAAAAAATTTTAAACTGCAAAAATTTTCAAAAAATTTTGAAACATGGGACAATGATAGGGAAATGATTACTCAATTATGTGGTTATGCAACCTTTTGCATACACTGAATAAAAAGTTGCATAACTACTGATTGCAGGTGTTATTGAGAAAAAAACATTGATGTATGAAAAGTTGCATATCCAAACAAATTTAAGGAAACTGTTATGACAAAATTTTGCTGTAAAGTGAAGTACTGCACCAAAGCGCGGATTAATAGAGTGGATAAAATAATTTTTTTTTTTTTGTTTTGAAAGTATGGAATAGACCATAGAAAAAATTCTTAAAAAATCAAGGATGAAGGTACTGAAGTGAAACTTTACCATCAGGTAATCATTCTCTATTATTGTACCCAGTTTCCAAATTTTTTGAGAACTTTTACCATTAAAAATGTTTTTAATCTGTTTTTCAAACATGGAAAAATTATAATTAAAAATCAAAAATTCCTCAAAGTTAGATCATTACAGATACAGAGCTGAATTTGCATGAATAATTGAGTAACCAATTTCTGCAACTGTGCCAAGATTCAGCCTTATATTTCTTTTTTCAAAATTTTTACATTTGAAAGTTTGAGTTGCATGACTTTTGGGTCACCTGGTATTATAAGCCCACCAAAAGATGGCAATCTGGCAACTAGAACTTCGTAGGCAGTCGTAAGTTCCTCCCAAAATATTCCATATTCATTGAACAAGAGTTTGCACTCCACTTGTGTTTTCGAAGTAACATTCTATCTGAGATTTTTCACTCTGTAATAAAATTCTTCTCTTTCTAACAAAAATATCAGAATTTGTTTCACCTTTCGGTTTCAATTTGGTGAAAAGTTCTGACTTTTATTTTTTTTTTATTAAAAAATAGTCAGTTAATTTTATTTGAGTATTTAATTTAGCCTGAATCAATTGTTAAAATAGTTGATATTTGCTGACCACTACCTATATTTTCTACGTATTATTTTCGTTAAAGGTCACTTTTCTGATTGCAATCTTTCGGTGGGTGTATAATAGGGTGACCAAGTCGAATAAACTTTGACCTTCTATGTTTCGATTTTGTAGTGTCTTACGAGTTTTAACATTTTTTACCCATTAGTCGGGTTTTCACTAGGCTTTTGTACAAGTTACAATCCTGCTTCTTTAGAAACACAGATTTTTTAGCTTTTTACATCTTTCGTTTACATTACAGATTGTTTAGAAACTTGCTTTTAACGATCATAATTACAAAAAACCACGAAAATACAATCTTCATCGGTGACTTTACGCGTTTACACAAGTAGGTACAGCTTCTCCACAATCGCCTTTGAAAAAGCAAATTTTTACCATCTAAAAGTTAGACGGTCACAGACTTTTGAATTATAAAATCTCGATTGTCAATAATCAACTTTTACCATATTTACATTTACAAGCAAATTCTAAAAAAAAAAGAAGCGAGATTATTGCTTGTGAAAAAAAAACCGGGTGAAAACCCCGGCTGTTAGCGCACATGCCTTTGGTTTATTACAGAACTCGACCAGAACGAAGACCACAAGTGCGGCACTTTTTGAACACTGATACTCACCAAAACACTTCGAAATCTCTTCAGGTCAGCCAAGTTCGACGTTTAAACCAAATTACAGCCCTTAAGACTAATTTCGTCGACGGCTCCGTTGCCTCCATCTCATTCTCTATTGGTCGTTCGATCCGCCAGATTAAATTTACCCTACATTCCGTAAAATTTTCGGTCACTTCAGAGATTGGCTTTGACTATCGAGTACCGGACCGGAAAAGCTCTATCAGCCAAACGTACTTTTTTTAATGTCGTGACACGCCGGCCTAAAAGTAGGCAACCGGAGTGTTCGTGGTTCGTGCACATTCGATGTTTTGCCTGAGTTCACCAGTTTGCAGTACGTTTGATAACGTCATCCTTCAAATTCACAAGGATAAAGTACATAAACGTGGTTCACTTTACGCCAACTGGTACACTACCTGTGGTCGCCTATATTTAACATCGTTCTTTACCGATCCAGTACTATACGTGTATATATATATATATATATAGTCAAAGAAGATGGCGAAGTAGTTGACGAGTCCGACGACGTCGCACACTGAGATTGGAGCCGATGACGTCACCCGTAGCCCAAAACCGATTTGCGTCTAGGAACTTGGCCGACTCATATGATTCTAAGGACTTCGGATAACCACAATATTTAACCAATATATATGTAGGTACGTACCAAATCGATCCATAACAGGATAAGGGTACCCGTTTGCAAAGAACACCCGAAACAACACCGCTTTACACGCATTGCGATTAACGAAAAACGACTACCTGCAGCCGTACACGATTTAAAAAACAAATTAAACTTTAATGTGAATTTTCACAAACGTACGCCTGGAAATACTGGTATTGGTACTTTTTAACAAACGATCGAAAAAAAAAAAAAAGTCAAATTAAAATACTTACATACGAGCCAACACTAACCCTCTTTATGAAGAAAATTATAGGTAACTCGAGACACGTAAATTTGAGCTGCAGGGTGTAACCAGAGCAGTGTGAGGTAAAACTAACAATGAGTTAAACCGAGCTCATTCTCTGGTTCAGTACACGTTACGACAGGATCTAAGAAGTAAGAACAACCAGTGAACGATAAACTGAGTTTGACGAAACAGCACTTGAGAGTAATGAATCAGACCCTTAAGTAATGCTCTCGAAATGTCGAAGATAAGTACAGAATTACTCATTTCATAATATAAATTCGATCCATAGGTATTTTCAAAATTAAATTTTGAGGATTGTTTACAGGTACTTGATTCTGAAATAATTCTTCAAAGTTTCAACGATTGCATTTAAATTTTTCCCATATAGGTAGTGAGAGTACAGTTTCAAGTTTGAAGAACACTGTATGTATGATTGATTGCGTATGTTACCAAATTCTGCATTTGCAAATCTTAGGTTGTTGAAAAACTAAATTAAGCATTGTGTAGGTTATACTTTTCTCGGTTAAAGGACGATTTAAACTCGGTGTTTTATACTCTGATTTAACTCCCAAAAAGTTGAGAAAAAGAAAAAACTGTGCTAAAGTTTATACCGTTTCTTTTGATTTATATTTTCTAAAAGTTGAAATTTCCCAACTTTACAGCGTAGGTACATAGATTAGGATAAAAGTATAGAGAAAGTAAGTTTAAACCATCCTTAACCTTTTTTTAAAACAGACTCTTTGATACGAGAAAATGCGATGCTGGCTTTCTGCAGATGTAGTTTTATTTTCCAAGGTATATAACTGTTTAGTCGCCTTTTTGTAGATGTTTTAATTCATCTGTAAAAAACGTGTGAAATAAATAATATAAACGACTATTATTCCAACTTCTAGGAATAATAGCCGCCTATATTCCTCCTGTTCTCCCAGACGGATACCACCAGATATGCTGATAATGTAGTCATCATATTCGACGGATGTTCCGATATCACGCTACTTATTTTTAGGTCGGCCATTTTGAAAGCGATAATGAAATTACAGACACTGTGTTCTCTTCAAATGAAGACAAACTCATTCCTGTATCTACTCTCAATTAAGAAAGTTAGGAGTCCACCCTAGCGACTTGTGGACTTTGTCAGGTTTCAATTAAAGTATAAGTAACAGAATTAGTAGTGGTAAAATCTAATAATTAATTTGAGTTTTATAAACTGAGTTTTGGTATAATAAAGAGATAATAAAAGATTGTCTTTAATTGTTCAAGGTTCTCTTAATGTCAGAAATCACTCAATACAATAACTCGATGAAAAAAAAATACAACTTGTATTCTCAAAAATTACTGAATTTTTAGACCAACTCGGTGAATACAATTTCCAATGCAATATTGGTGGAGGCTGTGTTGAAGACTGCAGCTATAACCGAACGACTTTGGTTCAGAGAATATGTCAGTCAGCTGTTGGGTGCAGGTACTCGAATATTAGATCTAATAACTTACTATGACATTTTTTAATTACTTAATCCAATTATATCCCAATAAATTTTTTTGAAAATGAAATTTAAATGGAATAATTAGGTAATGGTTGGTACCAAACAGAAATCTGTTTGATGTGGGCTCCTCACTAAGTGATAAAAATTATCTAACTCACTAGGAGACCAAATGTGGAAATTTCCCCCTCAGATGCCAAAAAAATAAAAAGAAAAAAAAAGCAGACCGAAGAAAATTAAAGGGAAAAAGATGGAAGTATTACCCAATGGGGTCCAGAGAAAAAAACTAAATTATCAGCATTTCCTTTACTGAGAATAAAAGAAGAGAGTCGTTGTTCAATCTTTTATAGCCATACATATTATGGCATACAAACTGCATGTTTTCATTAAAATATCTTTTTTGTCTGTGTCTAGGTGTTTAAGTCAGTAACATTTTCTGATTTGATAGTTTGTGCTAACATCATCTATGTGGTCTGATGATGTCAGTAAGCCGATGATTTTGTGTTATATTATCATCGTCAAACCATGTACGACCCCGTCATTCATGATATTTCCCCACAAAGTGATGCTCTAGATCCACTACTTTTCTAATCCCATACCTGTGTTTCGACTGGATTGGAATAATTATTTAATTTTATCAATTTGAGATGATATAAAATTTTAATGTAGGTACCTACATGAAATTTGAAAAAATTAAATTTCTACTTATGTCTTTCACAGTTATCATAGGAGTTGACATACAGGGAGGTAAAAAAGTGTATATTTTTCAAAATCATAATAATCTGTGTCATTTTTTTATTGGGAAGCTGAAAATTAATCTAGGGGCAAAGATCTGCGAAGGAACAAGAATACTGATATTTTCTATCAACATTATGTGGTCTGTACCTGCGTTCATCATATTTCCTGTGCATACATGGTGTCCCCAGTAAGGGAAATTACTGTCAGAAATTTTTTTAGAAAATTTACAACTTTTGAATGATTTTACTAACTGATTGCACATATTTCTGAATCAGATTCAAAGTTAAAGGCTTAACCAACTGAGCTACTGGTTCTTTCAGGATATTGTGTAATTTTTTAAATCTCCTGTTAAACCTGATGTCTACTAATTTTTTTTTGTAAATAATAATTTTTATGCTTAATTATTTTCAACTGTAACATTGTTTCTTTTCAAGATGACAGGGATTTTCAATCATATCAGAATTGACTGCATCATGGGATTTGTAATTTTTGATTGAATTAAATTTTCTTTTTTTTAAATGATTTTTTAATTGTAACAAGAAATTATTTTTCTCGGGATTTTTCTCATTCTTAAATAATTTTGTTTATGACCTCATAGTCTTCATTTCCATTCCTTAACTCTCATACAGCCACACGACAGTTTCATTTGAGGTAATTCCTTATATTGGGAGATTTTTGGTATATAATATAAGATTCAATTTAATGGAGTGTGACAGTATGTGAGTGGTGTTGATAAGCATGGAAGACTGAAAAATAATTTCAACTTCATATGCCTTTGTATAATTGTGTGTTGTACATATGCATTGTATTCATGTATTATGAACTTTACTTTTTTGGAGGGCTCTGTGGGGGCTTCAGCACTTCAAATTACCACCTTAGGTATGTCACTGCTCTAGGATAGGAGCAAACTTGTATACTTCTTTAATTATGTTGTATGCTAACTAAGATGTCACCATGGAATTTTGAGTTTGATTAATGTATTGTTTATTCAGTTAGAACTAAAAACGGATTTATCGGAATTAAAAAATTGTAAAATCCAGAGCTAAATAAAACTTAAATTTTAGCATTGTTTGGAATATGAACTTGAAGGAAGCTACATTTACAAAAATGAAAAATTTGAATAACTTGACAATCAGGTAGGTAAATTACAAATATTTTAAGTTATACTTCATCAATAAAAGCTTCAGTTTATCCTTGCATTACCTAGATGCGTTTATTGTGGTATTGGTACACAAGCTATTGAACACCTACAGAGCGCAGTATGTTTGGCAATGGCGCATAGCATGCTGGAGTTTATATTGGTGAAGAGGGGGTTGCCAGAAAGTTACACCTTGGTGAGGAGGAGTGTTACAACGTACTTTTATTCATCTAACATGGCGTTAAACTAACTAGTAGTTAAGGCCATTATAGCATTATCCAGGCAGTGTGCTAAAGCTTTAAATTTTTTTCTATATTTTCTTTTCCGAAACATTGTTCACCGATTAGGTATAATTATTTATAATCCAAAAAAAAAGATCCCACATCCACTGACACTGGTGGACCATAACTATGTACACACTTAATGTTACAAGGTATCAAGAAGTTATTTTATAGTTTTATGATTTTATTACAAAAAACTAATGCTCAGCTACACTCCACCAGAAAAAGTAGGTTTTAAAATATATATTTACTCATGGAAATAATGAAATCATAATTAAGTAGTGATTATTCAAAATTCTTTCAAGGGAACTTAGTTTCTGCCTCGGCCTTCAAGGATAATAAGAAAAACATCCTGAACTTAGAAGATGGAAAGTAAAATCTATAAAAAATAGAAGAAGTCATAGTATGGTTGAATATCGATATTTGTGAAACATTTTTATTTGAAAAAAGACCATCGGCTTTGTTTCAAAACTCCCAGAGCGAAAAGAAAAATATTATCAAATTAATAATCATTTTAAAATTTCTCTAGTAAAATTTGCTAAATTCAAAATGAAACGAAAAAGAATTATGGTAAAATAATAAATTTTTTCAAAAAATTAAACGACTTGAAATGCTAACTAAAAATTTTTGCCATAAAATTTGAAGGAATTGACGTAAAAAGCTTACATGGTAAAAAAAAAAAAAAATCGCCGACTTCTTAATGATTCCAGGCCCTAGACCTACCTACTTCTTGCTGGAGAAATTTTAAACAGGATTATTTTTCTCTTTTTAGAGGATTTTTTGTTTTTTATTTATTTTATTTTTGAAGTCGGTTCTATTTTTTGAAAAATTGTTTTATTTTATTTCCAGTAGATTTTACTGAAGAAATTTTAAAATGATTATTTTTCTTATTCGTTTTTTTTTATGCCAGAAAAGTCATAATTTGTTATAAAACGAAAAACTATCATATACTACCTACTCCCACTTCGCTAACTCATACCATCTTAAATAGCAGTTTGAAAACTTGCTAAAAAACTGAAAACACGCATGAACATAATATTACTTACAGAAAATTATTTTCATTTTTTTAAATGATTAAAGCTACGGAGAATATCAGGGGTAAATATTTAAATTTTATGTCAACAAAGAAAAAAATTGCTGCAAAATGTATTTATAATGTAGGTGACGCACAAGTTGCATCGAAAAAAAATTATATCACAGAAAATAGTGCTTCATGTTTCACTAATAAATTAGAAATACTTATAAACGATAGGCTTAAAGGAAACAAATAAATATCAAATTATAGGTTCTTCCTACATGTTTGAAAAAAAAAAAAAACAAATGAAAATTTATTTTCAAAAATTTCGATTAATACTCAGTTTGGCTTTGGGTCTGCTCTTGAGTACAATTATCGAAAATTGAGCCAAAAAAACAGGAGTAGTATCTTCTCGATGGAAATTCCACATTTGGAACAATTAGTTGACCGCTGTCAATGCTGCTTTCATCTCCGTGCAAGTTTTGACCTTCAGCTGCATCTCTATGCCGTCTGGACACCCAAGCTAGCATAAATTTGGTCATTTTAATTCGTTTCATATGTGATATGTGACTCATGATTACAACAATTAATAATCCTTGAAAAACTGTGAAAAAAAAACAACAAAAAAAACTGTTTTGTTTAAAAGAAAATTTAAATTTGCTTAAAGGGCTTGCGCTTCATAAAATATATTTTGTGGCTTTTTTCATGTACGTATCAACTGAGGGACATAGGTTTCACCGAAATGAACGTAAGATGGTACAGTAAATTACCGAAAAGTTAAAATTCCAGCAATCATACACTCGTTTTTTTTGTTTTTACCAAAAATGCGTTAACTGTTCAGTTTTCAAGTAGGGTAGATGCACCAGTTTGCAACAGTTTAAGGGAAATGTTGAGTTTGAAGTGGCATAATTTAGTGTAGAAAGAAGGTATTCGTTATTTGAATGCTTCATTACATAAATTATGGTCTCCAGATTAATATTTCCTTTTAAAATTTTTATTATATTACTCTGAATATTATTTTATTATTACTTTTATATGAAAATTCCATTTGTCCCAGTATGTAACACTTCCGCTCTACTTTGCAACATTTATGCTCCAGTTTGCAACACAAATATAATAGAAATACATAATAGGAGAAAAAACGTTTATTTTATTTCATAAACTGGTAATATCAATAAAAAATTACAATATTCCCCTTCAATAAGATTATGTGAATTTGACAAAAATTTCATTGTGTGAAAATAAAGCTGATAAACATCCTCAAATTGGTACTGGAACATGAATATTGCACAACTGAAGCATAAGTGTTACAAACTGAGGGAAATGGTATTTTTGAATACGTCATAAAACAAGAATTCTTTGAGAAATTAAATATTTGAAAAAAGAATATAAAAAATCACAAGGCGGTAATTCACGTTATCACACCCAAATTATTAGAATAATTTGAATTTTCTTATTCAAACTGAATGGCACCAGTTTGCAACAATAAAAAACTGATTTTCATCAATATTGAAGTGTATTCATACTGTCGTATAATATATCAATTATTCCCATTTAACTGAACTTTATTCATCACCTAGTGTGCAGAGTTCTTTTAAAAAAAATCACTTGTTGAATTTTTCCCAAGACTTGGGATTTTCTTTGATTTATGGTTTCATCTATGTCACAGATGAAGTATTGTAAATAGAAGGGGATAAAAGTGTATGCTTTAATATTTGTGATAAATGTACTTCCAACTGATAAATCAACTTATTCTTTTTATTTCTAAGCCTTAAACTTCAAACTGTTGCAAACTGGTACAGTGTTGCCAACTGGTACGGTGTTGCCAACTGATACATTTACATTAAATTAGGTAGGTACTTGAAACTTTGTCCCTAACTATGGGTAAATAGGTAAGAAAATATTACTTAATATGATTTAGGGAAAAACTCAAACATTTGTAATTATTATAAATGTGAGAAACTATGCAAAGCCCTTTTCAAATTAAATCGTCAGTTCATCTTTGACTGAGTTGTGTTCTGACCATGTGAATTGACCTAACTGAGGTTAAGTGCAAGAAGGGTCAATATCACTTTCTGGCAGTTTTCAGTTACATGCCATGGAAATTTCTATACTTGCTCACTGCAAGGTGAAGTGATGTCACTCTTTTTGCAATGAAATTGGCCATTTTTTCCAATTAAATATTTTTTGCTTGGTATTGACCATTAAAACAGAGAGATAAGAATTATCCAAGCAAAACAAGTGGAAGCTTTCTTTTTACATCCAGGCACAGAATTACTTTCTAATAATGCTGGTGGTGCTCTTAAATAGTTAGACCAAAATGTATGAAAATTTACAAATAACAATTTTAAACTAAGCCCGATGTAGTGAGGAAGCCTAATTTTCTAAATTTTATCTAAAAATAAAAAATTTGTTCCCCAACTTAAAGGTTTATTATTTGGAAATGTCAATTTTTCAGTTCAGATTATGTGATTTGGTAGGCAAGAAGTCAAAATATTTACCCAGTTTTCCTGTAAATGGGGTGTTAAAATTGACCTTACAAAAATGTGAGGGTTGGGGTGGTGAAAATTATCTGTTTCCTGGGAAAAGAAAATGGTTGGTACCATTTTCTCATATTGCCTAATTTTTTTTCTTATGTACATATTAAGACGGTAATTTGGTTGTCAATATTTGACTACATTAAAATAAAAGACTTAGGTAATAAAATTTACTGCACTTTATATTTGATTTCAAGTAAATAATTACAGAAGTATAATTTAGGTGTACATTATGGACTTAGCTAATGAGCCCCTGAATGTATCATCGTTACAATAAAAGTGATTTGTCTTTGTTTGTAAATTCGCAAAATCACTGTCGAATTAACGAGCAGATCATATAGAATGACTCATAACTAGGGAATAAATTGAACAATAGAAACCAAAATTGGAATGTATAGTTCTTATGTTAAATGTGATGTTTGTACCAAATTTCGTGTTTATTGGATAAGAATTGAAACATTGATTAAGTTAACATAGAAAATTATTCCCTCCAACAGCCCTAGGGCATGAACCAAAGAACAAATCACAACAAAACATGGAGGCATGTTAGAATAAATCAAAATCAATTTTTATTTTAAATTTGGTGACTATTTCTTCAAAATTACTCATTTTACAGTCATTAAACTGGCAGAATGGCAACATAATCGCCAATCCCTGACATATCATGAAACCAATCCACACTAAACTTAAATGATCCCATCCTTGACATAATACCAATATTTGGTCCAAATTTCGCCACAATCGAACAAAAATTATGCCCTATACTGTGTTAACAATCCTCGAACATACACATACATATCTTTCTTCTATATTACAAATTGAAGTTCATTATTTTTTGTCACAGCATCACGTGCAAACGGCTGGACAGAATTGCGTAAAATTTGGACAAAAAGTTCATACCAGTGTATTCCAGGTTTTACTGGAATTTGTTTCTCAATTCTGGCCCTTCAAAAGTTGAACTTGAACTTCAAAGTTTCGTTGATGCCATTACAATAGCTAGAGTGGTATCAGTGGGGAGTTTTGCCGTAAGGTGTTGTTTATATCCTAGGTTGATTGTTTTTATGCGGAAGTATTGTAATAATCATCCAACAAACAATATCCATATTATAAATGAGTAGACCAAAATGTTTATTCTAGTGTTCGCCAGAATAGGTCAGTCAATTTATGTGATATTTTGTAGGTAGATACATTACAATACCCAAATAGTTTAGGAATAAAAAACAATTTGAAAAAAGTTCTATTTTCAAGCCAAAATTGAACTCTTAAGTTTCAATGACGTCACGTAAAGGAAGAATGTTAAGAAGTTTTTGTGACATCGCTCTACCTAATCGTGGAGAGATAATTGATTGGGCCTAAAAAAAAATTAAATACTGATTTTTTGGGCCAAAAATGAGCTTTAAAGTTTTGATGACATCATGGACAAGGAAACATGTGATAAATTTTCAATGATGTCACTCCACTTAATTTCCCTTGGTATGGAATTAGAGATTTATTTTAGTGTCGATTCTTCAAAGGGAAATCTTGAACAACTGAGAGCTTAAATAAGTTGAATAATTTTCAACAAAAGTTTCAGCTCTGAACTGATTCTTTTTGAGTGTTAGTTCCCAGTTCTGTCTCAGAGATTTATTTTAGTGTCAATTCTGTAATGGGAAATCTTGTACAAATGAGAGCTTTTCAGGGTCAATTCTTAATTTTCATTTCTCAGGTTATAACCAGTTTAGGTAATTAGATGTTCAGTTTCTTTGTAATATCATGGGAAAAGCACCCAAACTGGAATCTGTAATACAAAAATTATTTCATTTATACCTATGCAAATAACGAAGTATATCTCGTAGATGACAGCAGCGACATGTGGTGTTAATTCAGTCACGTTCCTCTTAATCAAATAAACCAATGATGCCAATATAGCGACGCTTAAAAAGCGATCTTCATCTTTTAGTGATTTTTCGTAATCGGTTCCCAACAGTTCAACTTTCGAAATCAAGTCCTCGAAGGTCAACTGACTATTTTCTGAGTCATCAAAAAGTATAGTCGTCGATAACACCATCGTACAGTAGAAAGCTATTCTTAAGGGTCTGGTGTACACAATTGGATAAATATAATTCTCCTTTGACTGAAAAATAGAAAATCACTTGGTGGTTAAAAGCACAGCAGAAGCCGAGTAAATTAGTCATTCATTAAGAAGATAAAACCGCGAGTTTATAAAAAACAGTGATATGCAGGCTATATATGAACATGACGAACATCTTGATATGCTGCTCTTAGCCATATCAAACACCCAGTTAGTTATTATAATTTAATCTTACTGTAACTAATGTACCTATTTTTCGGATAAGCGACTGAAATATTCGTACCTACTAGGAACAATAAGAAATCATAATCAAATAACTTAAGGGGATGTGAGATGATGGAATGTTTAAAACATCAAATATTTAATTCGATATATCAATTTTTACATTTTATTTGAAAAAATTTACGAATCTTTCAAGATAAAAGCATGTTTTTTTCTATACTTAGACATTATTGTTTATTATAAATATATCAAAATGATTTCATAAGGAAGTATATGCAGTTTACATGTCTGTAAGTTCGTAAATTTAATCGACATAATAGAGATCAAATTTTGAACTTGAGATTGTGTATTTAGGTAATGATTTAATGGTGTAAGTCTTTTTCTTGTTATTTTTTTTAAGCACTTCCCGTCGAACCTTCAAGAAAAAATTTAAAAACTTGTAATTTGTTAGGTACGAAGTTAACTACATTGAAGAAATTACCTTATTTTAACATCGTTTTCAAGAGAAAGATTTTGGTTACTAAAAGAGAAGCCTATAAATATATTCACCTTTTAATGGATACCTGTTTCAAACAATAAAAGAATGAGTTTTGAAAGGTAAAAAAATCTCAAATAACTCAAAATAACAAAAGTTTTTGAAAGATCCGAGCTTTTGAGATGAATTAATTGGTCTTGGAATTTGAATAAACATTATCATCTGTGAAGGGCTGCGGGCCAGAAATCAAAGAATGATCTTATGTTCACAAATTATTTTCTCTATAACAGATTTTACCTGAAGAATGTGATATTTAAAATTAATTCTATAATAAGACTTCCTTCTTCTTATTTGTGTGTGTGTGTGTGTGTGTGTTTGTGTGTGTGTGTGTGTGTGTGTGTGAGTATGGGGCTATAATTATATTAAGCGTATGTTTGTTTGTAACACCATAACTTCAGAACCCTTGAATAGAATAAACTGATATTTTCTGTGCAAATCTATGTTGTTCTAAGGAAGGCTTTAGGCTAACTCGGAAATCTAGAGCTTTTTTAAGGGAAAACTTGTGGATTCTACAGACTCACCTTAAGAAAGTTTCAAGAATGTTTTCTGTATACAAATCGCCTTCGATGATATTAGCAATCTGCAAAAATTTCATGATTCTATGTCAATCCCTTCGTAAAAAATTGAGGTGAAAAAATCTATAAAATTTCTATCATAATTACTGCAGGTATATGCTATAGTGTATGCACAAGTATTGTCAAATATGTGTTTCACTTCTGAAAAATAATATGATTGGTGTCTGGTTAACCTACTGGGAAAAATTCTTCTGAGTTAGCTTATTAAAAAACCGTTCTTGGCACTACAAAAATAAGTGCAGAAAGTTTCAGCTTGTTTTCTTATAAGGTTCTGAAGTTATGGTGTTGTAAACAAACATACAGATACAGTTATATCAACCACACTCACAAAAATAAAAATATTTCTATTTATATGTATTAGATGCATAATAGGCCTATCAACTGAACAGAGTATATTTGTGTAGTGGAGACAGCTTCATTCAGTACAGTATATCTTCAGTAGGTGACAAGTGCAAAATTTGGAGTCATTTTGTGTTTTCTATGCCATTTAAGAAGAAAATGTCACGACAACTTCTTTATAGAAAATTTTATTTACTCTATTGTCTGGCTGAATAATTATTTGGATCGTTATTAGGAAAAGAATAAATCACTAAAAACCTCTTTGGTGGCACAAAAAGTGTATTTTTAGGGATGAAGGGAGGGTCAGATTTTGCGGTACTTTAAATACGTTTCAAAGGATGCTTTAGATTTCCGAATTACAGAGAAAAATATTTTTCCTGATTTTATTGAGATAAATTATATCTAATTTGACTGGCCTAATAGGCTATTCATTCTAGTGAAGTTTTCAGTTTTAATCAGTAGGTATACCTGCATAGGCATATAGTCAGTTTGGTGCAAGGAGTTACTACATATGTTGTAATTGAGTATTTTTTCAATAAATCTCAGTATACCGTACTCAAAGATATTATAGTTCCCCACTCACCCCCTCCACGTTCACTCATCATAGACCACACCAGATTATTCGGAACGATTCTCAAGTCATACATGATTAAATTAGGCTATACATATCCAAAAATATTGTTTATTTGACTAAAACCAATAAAGTATATGGTATTAGAATTTCATCCAGGTTCATAAAAATGTTGGAAAAGATCCAAATTATGCAGTCAACTTACTTTATAGAATCCATAGAGACCCAGAGCAGCCACGGAAAAATCGACTAATACATCACAGAACAGTATGCATTCTCTCGATAACCCAACTGAAAGCAACAAAGTTGATTTTAATAACGATACGTCATATTAATCAAGTTGTAGATTAAAATAAAAATAAAATGGGTTTGCCGTTACTTCTTCTATGATTTATAACAATTTCGTAGGCTTGGTTGTTCCATAAAAATAATCCAGTGATCTGAAAACGTAACGAAATATTGACAAAATGAGATGGATTCTTTTATAGAGCAGTGGATGTATACACAGACTATTTAAAAATAGACCAGGGAACCTGTTGCGCGAAATTGAGCAATTTTTTTGTGTAATCAGTTTAGCTTACCTAATGTTTGCTCACTTGGATAAAATGAAATTAATAGTTAGTTACAAAAGGCTTTATAGTTCAAATATGTTTGAAAAAGCCTTTCCGTAAATGTTAACCATGCTTCATTTACTCATACCTTGTGCTTCCACCATAATGGGCTACAATGTGCGACTATTTTTAGTTCATTCAGTTTTCCTTGAATGCTATAAGTGACATAAAATATAGGCAAGTAGGTATTTCCAACAAAAATAATACACTTAAAATTTGTTAAAAAGATGTTTTCAACACATATTGTTTTCATAACTTACTATCATATAGAAGGTGAGTTATGGGGTGATGAAAAAGTACAGTATATGTTTTTTTAAATGATAATAATCTGCGTTACTTTCTTATTGTGAAACTGAAAATTAATGTATTTTATTATTTTTCTGGTGATAAATTTCCATCATTGCGGACACCATGGATGCACGAGCACAAAATATAATGAACAAAGCTACAGACTACATATTTATGAGAAAGATCATGGTTCTAATTTTTTTTACTATCTTTATAACTTTTATTTTCGTTTTAAGCTTCTTAATAAGAAAATAATTCCGTCAAAAATGATTTTTTTAAAAATATATTTTTATGAGACATGGGGAACGTAGTGTGAAGTGAAACGAAGCTCTATTTATTTGACAAAAATATGATCATGTGTTTGAATTATTTGAAAAAAATTATAAGAAATAAAAGACAAAAAACCATTCCCATAAGAAGGCCAACTTGAGATACAAACCCATGTTTCCAAGCATGAGGATCCATCACACCCATGTGCCACAATTTCAGATGGTGAAATACGGAACAAACATATTATAATAAATGTATAACAACTATTATAACAACATTAAACAATGGCCAGCAATCATGATTTCAATGATGGCACTGGTTGTCTTAAATACTTTGTGAAATTAAAATTTTGTGAGTATGTAGAGTGAAATCGTATAATAATGCAGATTATTAGAATTCTGAATAAAAAAATTTTTTTGTATCTCCTTGTGTGTGTCAGTCGCTATAATAGTAATAAAACACTGTATAAAAAAAGTTTGTTTCAAATTTTATTTAGATATACTAACTTTGTACTGACATAGGTACTTATACTTTTATTATATACTTGACTATTTAAGAAAATTAAGAAATCTAAAAATAGTAACACTTTTAGCCCCCGAGAGGTAAATATAAAACATGGTGGTGGAACATTTTTATGTTTTATTATTGAGGAGCCCACTGCCAACCTTTTCTTGACAATTTTCCTTCCTTTTTCTCTCCTGCCTAAAAATAACATTGTAGCTAAGTCACTGAAAATGAAAAATAATACTTTTCACTGAAGAATAAGTTTCTCGCACTAGGGTATATTCGGTTTGCGGGCGCCTTTATTTTTTAGCCCTTGTTTACACTCCTCATCAATTATTGTTTTTAAAAAAATTAGATTTTTCCCTCTTTTCTCTATTTGTCTAAAACAAACTTGACAACTATGTAACTGAAACGCAAAATTGTTCATATTAAAGTATAAGTTTCTTAATAATAAATCCTCTGTCTGTGGCTGTCTCTTACTGTTTTT